>ML282042.1:25727-48955 GCA_005239495.1 Nicotiana undulata | reverse complement strand
AAAGCAACTCGGGGACTCGTTCGGCCATTATTTTAAGCAAGAAATTTTACGGGTCTTTACAACAGGAGGGGCAGGGTCCTAAATATTCAAAGAGTAGGAGTGGAAAATAGTTCTTGAAAGAGTAGGAATAATTTTAAGAAAACAGTTCAGAAGTAAACAGTTCAGAAGTGAAAATAGTTTAGAGGTGAAAAACATGTTAGAAGTGAAAACAGTTCAGAAACATTCTGAAAAGACAAAGATTCAGCAGACCAATAAAAAGTAGAACACACTCACAAAGTTTCAAAATAAAGATTCACATTGCCCAGCTTGGCTTAGTTCATTAATTGACACTAGGTGGGCATGCTGAGAACAAACAATTTTTTAAAGAAGGGAGCAAGGGTCAGGAACATAGGAATCCTGAATCATAAGACAAGGTGATCATGCTGATTAGTAAGGACATAGAGCAGGCATGGGTAGATTGACATTCTACAATCACCAAGTTCATAACAACACACTAGGATATCACATACTGACGTAGAGTCTAGACAATAATTGCATAGGTCTAACAACCATACTTAATGCTAAAAGTAGTTATACCGACAAGAATAAATAGACATGAGAACATATAGATGTAATGCAGGAGTAGCCATGCTAATCAAGTCACAGGGAGGACAGGGATTTAACTACACAGAGTTTGTCATACCAACTGAAGTCAATTAGACAGAAAAAATAGGAGTCTTAGACACAGGAGTGAACATGCAAGTTTAAAGCAATAATAGGAAAGATTGAAACAAGTGAACATGCTGGTTAAAGCAATGAACAAGAAAGAAATGAAGCTTAAACAAAAGTAAGCATGTTGATTAAAGTGATAAAAATGAAAGAGTGAAACTTAAATAGGAGTAAACATGATAATTAAAGCAGTAAATAGGAAAGAGTGAAACTTAAATAGGAGTAAACATGATGATTAAAACAGTAACATGAATGAGTGAAACATAAATAGGAGTAAACATTATGATTAAAACAGTAACAGGAAAGGACACAGAGTTAAAAACATGGTAATTAAACTAGTATAGAAGAGACATGGGTTTAAAAGAAGTGAAGCAATAGAGAGTACATTGATTTAAGCTTCATAGTATAATAAACGACATTAGGAGTAGAAACATACCAGTTAAAGGAAGAAAAAAAGAAGATAAGGTAGGTAGGATTCAATGGTCTAGCTTTGGCTTTCAGCCGGCTAGACAATATAGTAAACACAAGCAACAGAGAGATGAGAGCCAAAGTCTGTGAGTGTGTTTGTGAACTATTGTTCGTGTCCTTGAAGAATCAGAATAAGAGTGTATATATATCACTTAGGGAGGTAAAACAAATAAGGTAAAAATGATTTAGAGTTCATAAATAAAGAAAATAAATATAATCAATCAGTTAATTGGGGCTAATCCCAATTAATTTGCACAAACAGATACAGGAAGGTCACATTAGTACAAACAGAATCAATTACTAGCCCCGATTGGGACTTAAATAAGGTAACAATTCTCTTATTGAGCATAAATTAACCAATTGGTCGGAATAAGGCAAGTAACACTAATTAACGATCACAAACAAGGAAAGTAAGTAAAAATCCCAAAGAATACTGATTTTAACAGGAAAACTAGTTCAAATCCCTAATAGAAATTAATTAGTATATTGGGTTGACGGAAATAAACAACTAACAGAAGAAACTTTGAATAAAATCAGTGCAATAATAGAACAGGACCTAGGGTTTAAGCATATACACGGAAATCAACCAAACAAGTAAAGAAATGATTGTATTAAACACTTGAAAGTAAAAAAAAACTTTTTGAAGAAACTCAGGATGAGCCCTAGTTTCAAAAGAAAGTAAATGGAATTGAACTCATTAACCAAAACAGAAGATCTTCAAGGTAAAACACCAGATAATACTCGAATCGTTTCAGATCTAGAAAGATCTGAACAGATTCGAGTAGTCATAAAACTAGGGTTTTCAAAAATAGCTGAGATGAAAGAAACTCGGTCAAAAACCATAGATTCAGACTAAAAAGTAGGAAATCAGTACTCACAAACGAGAATAGACCTAGACAGGGATTCATAATCAATCAGTATCATAATAGTATGAGTACTTCCTTAATTAAGGGAGTCGACTGCAAACGGTAAAGACAAGTGACCAAGTAAGGAAAGAAATCCATGGGTAACTAGGCATGACAGATAAGGAAATAAATTCAAACATAATAGGCATTGAGTAAACAACTAAGGCTAGGTTAATAAGGTTTTAATTAAGGAAAACACATGTGCATTAGTTTGACGGCATATTTGATTGTAAAAAGAATAAGGCAGGAAATAATTTAAAGGCTAGAAATTAGTAAAGAAATCCTCCTACGAGATGAGTGAGGTATCAATCACAGGAAATCAATATCAAATTAAAGGAAAGTATCACAAATGAACGGGGCAAACATAACATAGGCACAAATAGGTAGAAATAACCAGAATCAGAAACCCTAAATCACACAAAATTAGGGATTCACATATGACTTAACAGAATTGAAATGATATAGGCGGAAAACCAAAAAATCAGAAACCCTAAATAGCATAATAGGGATTCACATATGATTTAACAGAATAGACATTATATAGGCGGAAAAACAAAAAATCAAAAACCCTAAAGAGCATAATAGGCTTAAATCACAGAAAGACTCGTAATGTTCATAAGAAACAAGCATGCATACAAATTAAACGAACCTATCATCAAGGGTAAAATCCAAATCCAGTACTAAGATCAAGAAGCTTAGGTTTTTGACATAATTAGTCAGACAAAAGGGAAAGACTTAGATAAACGTTTAAACATAGTTAAAATCGGAAGAAGGATCGTTTTTGAAAGAGGGTCAAGAAACCCTAGTTGAAGATGAAAAGTTATTTTAGAGAAATCGGGAGAAACCTTTGGGAAAAACAACAAGGAAATAATAATACACATATATCTATAACAGATCTAGGAGAAATCGGAAAATCTTAAGTTTTAGAGTTTCGGAGAACCCAGAGAAAAATGAGTTAAACCTTAAAGTTTCACCGTCATTAGCCATAGAGGGCATAGATCTTACTCAGACGGCTGGAGGTGGCGGGAAATGTCATGAGGGACCATGGAAGGAGTTGAACCGCTCTAGGTTCACCTGAGGGCCTCAGTGTATCATTAGACCGGCATGGGATAAAGCAAGGGCCAAGAGGTGATGAGAGGCCATGGTTTCCGGTGGGGAAGTGCCGGAGGAGATTAACAGACTTCATCGGAGGGGGGGAGGTGGAAGGTTCTACAGAGAACCTAGAGAGAACCAGAGAGAATGTGACTGGATGAGAGATGGGGAAATGAGAAAGGGGGGGAGGGGGTAGTCGTTTAGGATTAATTTAGGTAAGTTTCAATCTAGGCCATTGATTTGAATTAATGAACGACTCGGATTTATGGGGGGATTGGGTCGGGTAATTTAATTGGGCTTAGGTTATTTGGCTAATTCAGTTGGGTTGGGGTCTGGGTAGAGTAGGCTGAAATTAAAAGTTGCTACTTGTTAAATACCAATTTAAAAATAGATAAATAACTAATAAAATAGCCAATAATTATATAAAAAGAAATTAAGGCTAAATAGGTGAAATTAAGGTAATTAACTAATATAAAAATATAAAATGACTCATTATTGAACTAAAATGGTATAAAATGTCTATTTAGGCTATAATTGCAAAATTATTGTAATTGTAGCTAAATAATGCCAAATTGGCTAATTTGTGAAATAATTAAATCCTAATAGGATTAAAATGATATATTGAGCTAGGAAATATTTTGAAATTATTTATAATATAACTTTTGAATAATTATTGAATATAAAGTACTAAATAAATTTGAAGGGAAATTAATAAAAATATGGAAAATTATGGAATAATACCAGTTATTATAAAAAGTGATTTTGAAGGTATTTTAAAATAGTTTGAAGAAACATTGGGTATCAACAGCTGCACCTCTTTACCCGGAAAGGATTAAAGAGTTGTCGGGTAAAGATATGATTGCTAATTTTGACCGAGCGAAACGGTCTGAAGAGATTTAGGCCGCACCCTGGTTTCTAGGTTGCCTACGTATCCTTGGTTCTACAAGAATCAGGTTGTATGTAGTTCAGGAATCATCGGGGAAGTATACCGATGAAGTTCTAGAAGTGCGGACGCAATGTATGGAACTGGATTTATAGGCAGCTTACGGGGTAGTTAGGAGAAATGGAGCGGGACCGCTCCTGCCAGGATGGCCATTGCTCGCCGGATTACCTGCAAATAAACAATACCAGCATATATTGTATGTAATTTAAACATGATGCGAGTTCCCATCGGACCATGAATGATGTCTTTGGACGGTTATGGATGACGTCCTCGGACCATGACGTCCTTGGCTATGAATTTGCTTGATGCAGGATTCGCAGGCCATGAAATGATGTTCTCGGGCCATGACGATGGTGCCTCCAAACCATGACGCCTTTGAATAATGATATGTAAAATGATTAAAAGAGATCCTCAGGCCATGATATGGTGTTCTCGGGCTATAAAGATGGTGCCTCCGAACGATGACGTCTTTGGATAAGTTGGCGATATTTCAGCCCATAAAGATGCAATAATATGATGTTAACAAGACAGAGCTTAGTCTTGCGAATTAAAGGGCAGAGTTGAGCCCGAAAAGAAGCGAGCTAAATGGTGCTTGAGACAACAGTTATTCTCGAAAACTAAATTGGAGGTAGAGCTTAGCCTCGGAAGGCAAAATGGTAGCCTTATGCCAGCAGATGGAGGCATTGCTTAGTCTCAGAAGGCAGAATAGTAGCCTTATGCAATGCAGAGGGAGACAATGCTTAGTCTCGGAAGCTAGAATAGTATCCTTATGAAAATTGGAAGGCAGAACGGTAGCCTTATGCAATGCAAAGGGAGACAGTGCTTAGTCTCGGAAGGCAGAATAGTAGCCTTATGCAAATTGGAAGGTAGAATAGTAGCCTTATGCAATGCAGAGGGAGACATTGCTTAGTGTCGTAAGGCACAATAGTAGCCTTATGCAAATTGGAAGGCAGAATAGTAGCCTTATGCAATGCAGAGGGAGACATTGCTTAGTCTCGGAAGGCAAAATAGTAGCCTTATGCAAATTGGAAGGCAGAATTGTAGCCTTATGCAATGATGTGAATGCAGAGGGAGACATCGTTTAGTCTCGAAAGGCGGAAAGGTAGCCTTATGTAAGAAATAAAATGATAGTAGGAATTCTTAGTTGGTGATAAATTGCGGCATTGTGATTGTTGAGAGCATTGTGACAACGGAGCATTAAAGACATGTGCGAACGTCGGCAAGTGCAACAATTTTGAGAGTCGTATTTTGAACAAAGCTTGTCCCCTGGGCGGACAGTACGTTTAGGGATTTTGCAACCTTAGTGCCTTCATCCAAAGAAAGATTGTGAGTTTTGTAAGGGGAAGGTTAGTTCGTATCCCCGCTGACTTTGCTTGACTCGTTCGGCTTGATCTGATGATACTATCTATATCATTGGGGTAGCATATTCTAATAAAGCTATTTTAAGGACGAGCATGCATGATTTTGTAAAAGTGTAACATAATGTATAATTTAAAATAATATTTTGGATGAACCGGCAACCCTGACACATTTCAAGACATTGCAACCTCTCCTGGTACGGAATTTTGAGGATCCTTCTTAAAATTCTGCCCCAGTTTGATGGGTTGACTTTTCTGATTGCTGCTCAGGCGGCGATTGGCTGAATTTTCTTCGGAATTTTGAGAGTCCTCCTCCAAATTTTGCTCCAGTTTCCGATTGTGGGGGGAAATGAAATTTTATTGATTTATGACCAAAACCATAGGGCTGCCTACGTATCCCCTCTTAAAAGGGAATCAGGTCAGGCGTAGTTCAATTTACATCATTGGTAAAAGCATAAGGATTACACATAGTAATGTTTGACTGAATTCGAATTGATTAGTTTTGGCCAAACTTCTCCGTCCATTTCTGCAAGTATAAGTGCTCCTCATGTCAGCACTCGGTGGACAATGTATGGACCTTGCTAGTTGGGAGAGAACTTCCCTTTGGCTTCATCTTGATGTGGAAAGATCTTCTTTAATACCAGCTTCCCTGGTGTGAACTGTCTCGGCTTGACTTTCATGTTGAAGGATCTGGACATTCTTTTTTGATAGAGTTGACCATGACAGACTGCATTCATTCTATTTTCGTCTATGAGGGCTAGTTTCTCATAACGGTTCTATACCCATTCTGCATTGCAGAGCTTAGCTTCTTGTATGATTCTTAAGGAGGGAATTTCTACTTCAGAGAGAATGACGGCTATTGTACCATAAACCCGCATGTAGGGGGTTGCCTCGGTCGATGTACGAACCGTGGTGCGATATCCCAATTGAGCAAATGATAACTTCTCGTGCCACTGCTTGTTCTTTTCTATCATCTTCCTTAGTATCCTCTTGATGTTTTTGTTGGCGGCCTCTACTGCTCCATTCATTTGTGGTCGATAGGCTGTGGAGTTCTTGTGTTTGATCTTGAAAGTTTCACACATGACTTTCATCAAGTCGCTATTGAGATTGGAACCATTGTCGGTGTTGATTGACTTAGGAATTCCGAATCGACAAACAATACGATCGCAGACAAAGTCTGCCACAAATTTCTTAGTTACTGCTTTGTAGAAGGCTGCTTTGACCCATTTAGTGAAGTAATCAACGGCTACCAGAATGAACCTGTATCCGTTGGAGGCGGCATACTCGATTGGTCCACTAACGTCCATGCCCCAGGCGGCGTATGACCATGATGAGCTTGTTGCATTGAGCTCATTTGGAGGTACCTTTATCATATCTACGTGTATCTGACAGCGGTGGCATTTCTGGACATATTGGATGCAGTTTGTTTCCATAGTCATCCAAAAATAACTAGCTCGGAGTATCTTCTTTGCCAAAACAAAATCGTTCATATGTGGACCGCACGTCCCATCATGAATTTCCTCTAGTAGTTTGGATGCTTCCTTTGCGTCGACGCATCTTAATAATTCCAAATCGGGGGTCTTCCTATGCAGGATTCCTCCGCTGTGAAAGAAGTTGTTGGATAGTCTCCGAAGTGTGCATTTCTGAGTGGGATTCACAAGCTCTGGGTACTCTCCGAAGTAGCCAATGCATCGGCGAACGCATTTTGAATTCTAAGAACGTGCCGAAATTCTATCTTCTGGAACCTCTTTCTCAATTCATGCACATGATGCAGATACAACAGTATCTTAGAATTCTTAGTCACCCATTCTCCTTGTACCTGATGTACCAGTAGGTCTGAATCACCAATCACTAACAGCTCTTTAACGTTCATATCAATGGACATGTTGAGCCCTAGGATGCAGGCCTCATATTCAGCCATGTTGTTGGTGCAGGGGAACCTGTGTTTGGCAGATACTGGATAATGATGACCAGTTTCTGATATTAGGACTGCTCCAATGCCGACTCCTTTATAGTTTGCTGCTCAATCAAAGAACATTCTCCAACCGTCATAGGATTCTGCAATGTCTTCTCCTATGAATGATACTTCTTCATCAGGAAAATACGTTTTTAGAGGTTCATATTCTCCATCTACGGGGTTCTCAGCAAGGTGGTCTGCCAGTGGCTGTCCCTTGACTGCTTTCTGAGTCACATAGATAATGTAGAACTCACTCAGCAGGATTTGCCACTTGGCTAGCTTGCCAGTGGGCATTGGCTTCCGAAAGATGTACTTCAATGGGTCCATTTTGGATATGCGATATGATGTGTAGGCACAGAAGTAATGCCTCAGCTTTTGAGCGACCCATGTCAAAGCACAACAGGTGCGTTCCAATAGAGAATATCGGGCCTCATACGGAGTGAACTTCTTGCTGAGATAATAAATAGCTTACTCCTTTCTTCCTGTTTCATCGTGCTACCCCAGAACGCAGTCGAAGGCTCCATCTAATACCGCAAGGTAGAGTGACAGAGGTCTACCTGGATCAGGCGGTACTAAAACTGGTGGTGTTGACAGGTACTCCTTGATTCTGTCGAAGGCCCTTTGGCAATCATTGGTCCATTTGGTCGCGGCATTTTTGTTTAGCATTTTGAAGACTAGCTCACATATAACTGTTGATTGTGCTATGAACCGACTGATGTAGTTAAGTCATCCCAAGAAACTCATCACATCTTTCTTGTTCCTTGGCGGTGGTAATTCTTGAATGGATTTGACCTTTGACGGATCCAATTCTATCCCTCGACGGTTGACAATGAACCCGAGCAATTTCCTAGTAAGAACTCCGTATGCACACTTCGCGGGATTCAGCTTCAGATTGTATTTTCGCAACCTATTGAAGAACTTCCTCAAGTCTGCTATGTGATCAGTGGCTTTCTTGTATTTAATAATAACATCATTCACGTATACCTCAATCTCTTTGTGTATCATCTCGTGGAAGATAATAGTCATAGCCCTTATATAGGTGTCCACACTGTTCTTCATGCCGAATTGCATCATCTTATAACAGTACACTCCCCACGGAGTAATGAAAGCCGTTTTATCAGCGTCTTCCTCATCCATCCAGATCTGATGATAACCAACAGAGAAATCCACGAATGATTGTAGTTCATGCTTGGCGCAATTGTCAATCAGAATATGTATATTTGGCAAGGGGAAGTCGTCATTTGGACTGGCCCGGTTGAGATCCCGGTAGTCGACACAGACTCTGACCTTCCCATCCTTCTTTGGCACTGTCACAATGTTGGCTAACCATGTCGGGTACTCAACTACCCTTAGATTCTTGGCGTTGATCTGCTTGGTAACTTCTTCCTTGATTTTCAAACTCATGTCGGGTTTGAACGTTCTGAGATTTTGCTTTATAGGCGGACACATTGGATTGGTTGGCAATTTGTGAGCCATAATAGACGTACTTAGACCAGTCATGTCATCATACGACCGGGCGAATATATCCTCATACTCTTTCAAAAACATTGTGTATTCTTTCTTTTCTGATGGTGACAAATGATTGTTGATGCGAGTCTCCTTGACGTTTTTTGAATCTCCCAGGTTGATAACTTCAATCTCGTCCAGGTTGGACTTAGGTCTATTCTCAAATTTCGCAACTTCTTTGACAATCACGTCAGGTATGTCATCTTCCTCTAAATCAATGTTCGTTTGTTGCGTTGTCTCGTTGCATGTTACAGTCATCGGTTCATCAAGACAAGTAATATTAACGTTTCGAACCATTGTCTGCCACGACTTTCTTAGTTATTGCTTTGTAGGAGGCGGCTTCGACCCATTTAGTGAAGTAATCAATGGCTACCAGAATGAACCTGTGTCCGTTGGAGGCGGCAGGCTTGATTGGCCCAATAACGTCCATGCCCCAGACGGCGAACGGCTATGGTGAGCTTGTTGTATTGAGCTTACTTTGAGGTACCTTTATCATATTCACATGTATCTGATAGCGGTGGCATTTCCGGACATACTAGATGCAGTCTATTTCCATAGTCATCCAAAAATAACCAGCTCGGAGTATCTTCTTTGCCAAAACAAAACCATTCACATGTGGACCGGAGGTCCCATCATGAATTTGCTCTTGTAGTTTTTATGCTTCCTTTGCATCGACACATCTTAATAATCCCTAATCAAGAGTCTTCCTATACAGGATTCCTCCGCTGTGAAAGAAGTTGTTGGATAGTCTCCGAAGTGTGCATTTCTGAGTGGGATTCACAAGCTCTAGGTACTCTCCTTTTGCCAAATACTCCTTGATGTCATGAAACCAAGGCTTTCCGTCTGCTTCTTCTTCGACATGAGCACAATAAGCTGGTTGATTATGGATCTTCACGGGAATAGGATCAATGAAAGTCTTGTCCGGGTGCTGGATCATTGAGGACAAAGTAGCCAATGCGTCGGCGAACTCATTTTGATTTTTAGGAACGTGCCAAAATTCTATCTTCGTGAACCTCTTTCTCAATTCCTGCACGTGATGCAGATACGGAAGTATCTTAGAATTCTTGGTTACCCATTCTCCTTGTACCTGATATACCAGTAGGTCTGAATCACCAATCACTAATATCTCTTGAACGTTCATATCAATGGCCATGTTGAGCCCCAGGATGCAGGCCTCATATTCAGCCATGTTGTTAATGTAGGGGAACCTGAGTTTGGCAGATACCGGATAATGCTCACCGGTTTCTGATATTAGGACTTCTCCAATGCCTACTCCTTTGAAGTTTTTTGCTCCATCGAAGAACATTCTCCAACCGTCATAGGATTCTGCAATGTCTTCTCCTATGAATGATACCTCATGATTAGGAAAATACGTTTTCAGAGGTTCGTATTCTCCATCTACGGGGTTCGTAGCAAGGTGGTCCGCCAGTGCCTGTCCCTTGACCGCTTTTTGAGTCAAATAGATAATGTCGAACTCACTCAGCAGGATTTTCCACTTGGCTAGCTTGCCAGTGGGCATGGGCTTTTGAAAGATGTACTTCAATGGGTCCATTCTGGATATGAGATATGTTGTGTAGGCACAGAAGTAATGCCTCAGCTTTTGAGTGACCCAAGTCAAAGAACAACAGGTGCGTTCCAATAGAGAATATCGGGCCTCATACGGAGTGAACTTCTTGCTAAGATAATAAATAGCTTACTCCTTTCTTCCTGTTTCATCGTGCTGCCCCAGAACGCAGCTGAAGGCTCCATCTAATACCGCAAGGTAGAGTAACAGAGGTCTACCTGGCTCAGGCAGTAATAAGACTGGTGGTGTTGACAGGTACTCCTTGATTCTGTCGAAGGCCCTTTGGAAATCATTGGTCCATTTGGTCGCGGCATCTTTCTTTAGCATTTTGAAGATCGGCTCACATATAACTGTGGATTGTGCTATGAACCGACTGATGTAGTTAAGCCGTCCCAAGAAACTCATTACATCTTTCTTGTTCCTTGGCGGTGGTAATTCTTGAATGTCTTTGACCTTTGACGGATCCATTTCTATCACTCAACGGCTGACAATTAACCCGAGCAATTTCCCAGCAGGTACTCTGAATGCACACTTCGCGAGATTCAACTTCAGATTGTATTTCTTCAACCTATTGAAGAACTTCCTCAAGTCTGCTATGTGAACAGTGGCTTTCTTGGATTTGATAATAACATCATCCACGTATACCTCAATCTCCTTGTGTATCATATCGTGGAAGATAGTAGTCATAGCCCTCATATAGGTGGCCCCAGCGTTCTTCAGGCCGAACAACATTATCTTGTAACAGTACACTCTCTACGGCATAATCAAAGCTGTTTTCTCAGCATCTTCCTCATCTATCCAGATCTGATGATAACTAGCGAATCAATCCACGAATGATTGTAGTTCATTCTTGGCGCAATTGTCAATCAGGATATGTATATTTGGCAAGGGGAAGTCTTCTTTCAGACTGGCCCAGTTGAGATCCCGTAAGTCGACACAGACTTTGACCTTCCCATGCTTCTTTGGAAATGGCACAATGTTGCCTAACGATGTCGGGTACTCAACTACTCTGAAAACCTTGGCATTGATCTGCTTGGTAACTTCTTCCTTGATTTTCAAACTCATGTCGGGTTTGAACTTTCTGAGCTTTTGCTTTACCGAAGGACACATTGGATTGGTTTGCAATTTGTGAGCCACAATAGACGTACTTAGACCAGTCATGTCATCATACAACCAGGCGAATATATCCTCATACTCTTTTAAAAAACTCTGTATATTCTTTCTATTCTGATGGTGACAAATGAATGCTGATGCGAGTCTCCTTGACGTTTTCCGAATCTCCTAGGTTGATAATTTTAGTCTCGTCTAGGTTGGACTTAGGTCTGTTCTCAAAATTCGCAACTTCTTTGACAATCTCGTCAGGTAAGTCATCTTTCTCTGAATCAATATCCGTTTGTTGCGTTGTCTCGTTGCATGTCACAATCATCGGTTCATCAAGACAAGTAATAGTAATGTTGTATAGGTAAAGTAGTGAGATAAAAATGATAGCAATAAATATTTATTCATAAGAAAAAATGAAAATGTTTTTGATAAATTGAATGATTGTTTTTGAACATTGAAGATCTTATTGCAGGAATTAAATTGTGAAAAAGGAAATCATTTTGCAAAGAAAGACAATGAATAGAGCCTTGCTACCCCGAGGCTCGTCGGGCTTTGGTTTTCCTGACAGTCCAATTCTTGAGGTATGTCCCTCTGCTCACAGCTTGTATGGAAGGGCCTTCCTCCTCGAGAATAACACAACAATCCATATCTCGGTCCTCCAGAAACAAATTCCCCATTGCTGCAAGTGCTTCTTCTTCATCTGATCCATAAATAATGTCGACCTGTTGGAAGGTCTGCTCCAGATGTGGTATTGGCTGCTCCAAAGGGTAATAAGGACCGCACCAAGGTGGCGACCAGTCGTTATACTCTTGCCAAGTATAGTCGTACCCCAGACCAAAAGTGGTGCCATGGCTTTTGATCTTGACAGATTTGAAATCCCTTGGAGGTTCTTGCCGAGCCCTTTTTCAGGCTCGTACCCCCTCCAGCTTAGTATACTCTCAATTTTTCTATCCCACCATTTGTCTTTGTCGATAGCATTGACCCGTTCAATGTGGGGGTAAGATTCTCCACCTAGTTTCCTTCTTCCCTCAATTGCCGGAATAGTATGGCGGCTGTAAATAGGGTTGCTACCATCGCCGTGAATAATCACTTCCTAGTGATTCCATTCAAACTTCACTGCCTGATGTAGTGTTGACGCTACGACCCCAGCATCATGGATCCAGGTTCATCCTAATAACAAGTTGTAGGAAGCTGGTACATCTATGACTTGGAAGTCCACCTCGAATCAAGTTGGCCCCATTTGCAGGCATAGGCTTATCTCACCAATGGTGGACCTTTGAGATCCGTCGAAAGCTTTCACATTGATTTCTCCATTGTGCTTGAGTCTTGTTCAATTGGTCCATGACCGAGTACTCCTTGGCCTGTACTTTCCTCCAAAGGTCGTCTGGACCTGTCTCAATAAGGGGAGGCTGATTGTAAGCCTGCCTGCTGGATTCAGCCAAATGTTCAGGGGTATAGACTCTACCTGTTCTTGTCATACCCTGTGATGCGACAACTTCTTCAGTCTTGACCTTGCCTTTCCTTCTCGCCTCGGCTGTATAGTCCCAAGGTATAGCATTTGTATAGAAGGGTGGCGTGGTTGTCATTGCCACTGGGATCAATGCGACTATCTTCACTTCGAAGGTAACAGTGCCCTAGGCGGCAAGACTGCAACCTCAAATGGTGCGGGTGCATTTGCCGGAGACACAAATTCAACCTCAATTGGTACTAGTGCCTTTACGGGTGGCACTGCTTCAAACTCAAGAGGTATGGACATATTTACCTCAGCATCCTCATACAGTTAAATCTGGACTATGATCGGGTTGAGAGTGACTACCGGTTTCTTTGGGTTATCGCCTTCTATGATCAACCCAATCAATCCCTCGAAATCCCAGTCATATTCTATTTCAATCATGTGGATACCTCCATCCTTATGGTCTGGCAGTGGATTGTTGCGGACGTTCGGAGTGGTCTCCTTTGCCACAATGATCTTGTTATCAATCAGGGATTATATCTATTCTTTCAAAGAGCGGTCGTTGATTTGAATTAATCAACGACTCAGATTGAATATGTGGATTGGGTCGGGTAATTTAGGAATTGGGCTTAGGTTATTGGGATAATTCAGTTGGGTTGGGGTCTGGGTAGAGTAGGCTAAAATTAAAAGTGACTACTTGTTAAATACCCATTTAAAAATAGATAAATAATTAATAAAATAGCCAATAATTATTAAAAAATGAAATTAAGGCTAAACAGGTGAAATTAAGGTAATTAACTAATTTAAAAATATAAAATGACTAATTATTGAATTAATATGGTATAAAATGTACATTTAGGCTATAACTGCAAAATTATTGTAATTATAGCTAAATAATGCCAAATTGGCTAATTTGTGAAATAATTAAATCCTAATAGGATTAAAATGATATATTGAGATAGGAAATATTTTGAAATTATTTATAATATAACTTATGAATAATTATTGAATATAAAGTACTAAATAAATTGGACGGGAAATTAATAAAATAATGGATAATTATGGAAAAATACTAGTTATTATAAAAAGTGATTTTGAAGGTATTTTAAAATAGTTTGAGGAAAAACTGGGTATCAACATACCCTTCGACAGGTCTCTCCACTTACGCTCATCGTAAGTCGAGCAGGCTGCCAGCTTCCGAGTCCAATCCGCTAGGTCAGGGACCTCATGTGGCGACCATGGAGTTGGTGCAAAAAGGGAAAGAAGACATCATTACGGAGTCCTTCTCCACTATGAACAAAATAAACAAAACACAAGTGTACCACTTACGTATGAAATTCCACTTCTCAGGGAATGGCAGCAACTCCGCCGGGATAATATCAATTGTCCGCACTCGAACAAATCGACTCATACACCCTCGGTCCCCATCTACTTCATCGCTGGAAATAAGGGGCAGGGTGGATCGACGTCGGAGAGTGATCAGACCCCGATAGTGCAAGGGTCGATACAACCTGATGAGATGACTAAGGGTGAACTCGAGCCCAGATTTCTCCGCGAAGAACCTTATCATCAATACTATCCTCCAAAAATACGGGTGAACCTGTGTCAGGGTAACCCGATATCTCTTACAAAAGTCGATCATGACTCTGTCAAGAGGGCCCAACGTAAAGGGGTACGTATATACGTTCAAAAACCCCTCTACATAGGCCATGATATCCTCTTCCAGGGACGGTACCTGCAGTACCACCTCTTCTCCCCATCTTTAGTCTCTTTTCACTGCCTCGAGGTGTTTTTCTCCTATTGACGGGATGAACCTCGATGCATGCTCCCGATGGCCCCGAACATTGGGAGGTCTCTCTAACGTGAAATCCCTCCTCGAGACGAAGTAGCCCGAGGTTTGTTCGCCTAACGCCGGCGGTGTACCACCGACTGGGAAAGAAGCAGAGGCAGAACTCTCCTCTTCTTGGTGAGAGAACTTTTGTGTAGCAGCCATAATTACTTTAGCGCAAGGAAAATGAGATGATAACTCAAGAGGAAACTTTAAACTAAAATGTTAGAAGAGTTGGTGCGGGAGAAAATATCTTTATGAAAAGGATAACAGCTCAAAATGGCAAAGTCCTCAAATGGGAAGAAAGCCAATACCTATATAGAGTAAGCATCAACTTTTCGCCTACTTTGAAGGCCAATTAATTCTGACCATACCATTTACCACTTTTGGGGATGTGTACCAGTGGGACAACCTCGGTCACTTCACCATCATTTCATATGAATGACGATGACCTGCAGCATTTGAGGGACCAAGATCCCCACATCAATCTAGCCTCGAGATGGTGCCCGATCTCGACGATCTCTATTACTATAATTATGGGATCTAAGGAGCCATCAATATCAATCTAATTTTGATATGGTGCCCAATCTCGAGGATCTCTGTTATTATAATGGGCTCTAAGGAGCCATCCATATCGTCCTAGCATCGAGACGGTGCTCGATCTCGAGGATCTCTATTACTGCAAATATGGGTCCTAAAAGAGCCACCAATCTAGCCTCAAGATGAGGCCCGATCTCGAGGATCTATGTTGATACAAGTATAAGCTCTGAAAAGAGCTATCAAGATACACATATCGATCTAGCCCCGAGATGGTTCCCAATCTCCAGGGCATCTATTGTTCCAAGTATGGGCTCTAAAGAGCCGACGTCAAGTTTCAAAAGATTGTCTTTGCATTGAAAAATAAAAGACTTGAAACAAAAAAAAAACCTTCTGCATTCACAAAAATATATTTACAGAAGTATCATTACAAAGCTCCTCCGAGGGGTCGATGCACAAAAAATAAAGAAAAGAAAAAGCAAAAATAGTGGGCAAGTCCACTCCTGGCTCTGACTACTATCTGAGCCTCTACCAGAGTCGCTACCGGAGCCCTCGCCCGAGGAAGTTAAAAGTGCGGACTCTTCTTTAAAGGTCATGGACTTTTCGATCCCAGCTGAGATATCGGCACCTTTGGCGCTTGCTTCATCGAGGGCCTGCCTCCTAGCTTGTGAACGAGCATGGGCAGTGGCCCGAGCTAGTTTTAGCCCGGCCTCCTCGAATATCTCCCTCGCCCGATCGTTGGCGGCAGCATCATCTCTTTTATATGAGGCCACATACTCGTCGGCCTCAGACTTGACCGTAGATAATTAAGTGACCTTCTTCTGGGCACTCCGAAGAATATCCTGGGTCGAGGTAAACTCTCCCTGCAAAAGGTCCCCCTCCGAGGCCATGACCTCGTTCTGCCTCTTCAGCTCAAGGATCCCTGTGTCTTTAGCTGCAGCCTCTTCCTGAAGTTGCCCCACCAGGGCATTCTTTTGCCCGATCTGCAAAGACGAATCAAGTTAGTAAGCAACAACTTATGAGAATAAGAAAATGAACTCATGAGTATCATATTACCTGCTCCACGAAGCTAGTTCGCTCTTGATGCACTCCCTCAGACTGGTCTGAAGCTCATTCAACTCCTCTTCATTTCGGGTAGATGAGGCCTTCGAATCATCCAGTTCTGAGGTGAGCTTCTTGAGCTCCTCCTCACGGTAAGTGAGTTTGTCTTGCAGCTTGGAGAAGGCCTTATCATATAGCCTCTTGACCTACGGCAAATCAGGGAAGTTAGAAGAGCAAGGGTAAAATCCAAAGCACAAGAGGTTTGTCAAGAATATTACCTACTTCTGAAGCCTCTCAGCCTCCTCGAGGGCGACGGGGGAATCAAGATCGGTATCCTCCTTGAGTCCGACGAAGTAATCTCTTAATGTATCATCCTCTCCTTGAGAGGCCCCCACGTTAGTAGCATCTCTGTTCTAGGCATCCCTTATTTCCCTTGGGGAATATGAAGGGCCCAAATCAAAGTTGCACACGGCGTCGATCTCTATCGGAGTATCTTTTTTGCCCCGAAATATCTCGAATGCAGGCCCTTCGAACTTACCAGCTGAGGATTCGCCGACATGGACTGTACCATGTCCAATTTGAGGCTCGAGCACTGCACCCGAACCAAGATATGTAGCAAGAACCATTGAGTGTTTGACTTCTGTCTTGAGTTTGCATACGACCTCGAGTTGTTAATGTATTGAAGGACCTCTCATTTAGTTTAGTTGTGGAGGGAAGTAGAATATTCTTGTTGTGTTATGAGTTCCTAGTGATGTCTTTTGGGCTGACCAATGCCCCAGCAGCGTTCATGTATTTTATTAACAGTGTATTCCTGCTGTATTTGTACTCCTTAGTTATTGTATTCATTGATGGCATCCTGGCGTACTCATATAGCCATGAGGAGCATACTCAACATTTGAGGATGGTATTATAGAGATTAAGGGATGAGGAGCTTTATGTGAAGTTCTCTTGGTGTGAATTTGGCTCAGTTCAGTAACATTCTTGGGACACGTGGTATCCAGTGAGGGTATCCAGGTGGTCAAACGAGTGTGGAGAGAGATTTCATAAGCTCAAGAGTGCTTTGACCACAACTCTAGTGTTAGTTCCTCCATCAACTTCAGGTTCTCATACCGCCTATTGTGATACATCGAGGGTAGACATTGTTTGTGTTTTAATGAAGGAAGGTAAAGTGATTGTGTAATAGCTATGATTTATGGAAAGGTATAGAGAGATATCAGTTTGAGGCTAAGAAAGAGGGGTTATTTCCCGCGGGGGTCCTGAGGTTGTGTGATCCTCAAGTGATTTTGTAGTAAGTCCTCTTTTACCAGTAAATGATATACATTGCAGTTTGAGTTTAGATTTCTTGTGGAAGTTGGCATGACTATTTCAATGGTGAATGTGATATTTGCAGATGATTAAAGACATTAGATAGTTGCTGTTACATGAGCTTGTGAAGGATTTAGTTGAATCTCACTACGGTATTGTGGGGGTGATTGCATATGTGCATTGGGAGTTATTGGTTGCCTTGATCTATGTCTTCGGGCCACATGGGGGAGTCTGCTATTGACAAGTTGATTGCACAACTAAGTATCGTATCAGTTTCAGTTGAGGTATACTGGAGAATCAGTTGCAGCTTGTAGGGGTTAAGATCAAGGATGACTCGAGTAATGGAAATTTTTGGATACAGGTTGTAATGTACTCTATGGGTAAAGGGGTTTCATTGAATGATTGAGTTGTAATTTTAAAGGGTGAAGTATGTGCGGAGTAGGAATTGTCTTGGTTGCTCCGAAGTGTGGATTACTCCCTAGTATGTTGGTGTACAAATTGGGCAAGGTCGTTCGGTCTGTTCGATCAGTTTAATTGAGATTTGCATAGAGTGGATGGCTTTCGAGAATTGTTCTTATGGATTCAAGTTTATATGTAACAATTGGGAATCTTCAAGATGTGTATTTGGCTAGAAACTGAGATTTACGTTTGAGGGTGTCAAGACTTGTGGCATTTCTACATTATCATGGATTCTACACATCAGTATCAAGAAGGTGAATGTAATGACTTTAGATTCGCAAGAAGTCTCTTAGGGTAAGTATTTTTAATGTGGTTCTTTTGGGGATATTCGAGAGAGTATTCAGCGGCTTATAAGCTTTAGACTGTATGGTTTTATGCTTGGGTGTCGTGTTGTGAGTCTGGGTTGAGAATTGCGGTATTATGGCAAGGAGAAGTATCAATTTGTAGGTAATTCAAAAGGAAATTGGATAATAGGATAGCTTGGTAGTAGGTTAGATCGGTATGGTAAGGGATATGATTAGTTCTTTGGGTGTTTATGAAGTAATGAGTTTTTACAGGTGTTTCTTAGAAATGCTCTTGGGTTTTGGTGACACGCGTATCTTGGTTGAGTTAGGGGGATTCAGTCCTGGCAGTTTGATGTCGTACAAATGGGATATGAGAGTTCTTGATGGTTTCTACCACGGTTAGAGATGTATATTTTCTACTGGCGTGAGGAGCATGTGATGTATAGTGATTTTGCTTCTAGATGGGATCAAATGGAAAGTAGTTGGCTAGTTGGGTACATAGTTACTTGTGGATCGGAAGGAATTATGAAGTTCTCATATTTATCATAGGATGGCATGGTGTATGTGTTATGTTGTGTAGAGTTGAGATTTGCATGTGTGAGGTCGCGGTTAAGTTCTGGAAGGAAGGCCAAAAATTATTAGGCAGCATGGCCAATTTCAGATGACTAGGTAAATGATATCACTAATTGGTGTGGCTTGATAAGGGTACACATTTCAGAAAGGGAAATGTGATTGAGTTAAGGGTGCTTCATTGGTATTGCGACGCTCTCTTGTTGGATCGACTGCTGATATTCAACTGTTCTTGATGGCACAAAAGAATTATAGGGGTATCCCTCGTGGAATGATTGAGTAGTAGACATGTTTTATATATTTGAGCAGTGGAGTTGGGATCAGATATGGTGATTCGTGCGCTTCATGGACTTCGAGACTGAGAGTTCTCATAAACGGGTTATCTTGTGGTTGTGCATTGTGAAGATGTTGTTGATACCCAATTTTTCCCTATATTATTTTCAAAATGCATATATACCTCCAAAATTATGCATTAGCACCAATTAATATTTTTCCATAATTTCTACAATTTTTAAGGATGTTTAATTAATTCATCCCAGAATTTTATTGTATAAATAATTACTAATTGCACTACAAATGATTTTATAACAATTTTCAAGGCTCAATTTTACTATTTGTATTTTATACTAAGCCTAATTGTTTTACAACTAGCCACATCTACATTTGTTGGTTATAATTGCTATAACTTTGCAATTATAGCCCATGTATGCATTATTACGTTATTTTATCAGAAAATAGCTTTTTGTATTTTTAAAATATTGAGTAAATATTTTAAAACTTTTTATGCATGAAAATCATTTTTACAATTTTTTAATTATTTTTAAAAATTATTTTATCAAATAATTGGATATTTAACAAATATCCCTTTTTAATTCCTTTAATTTTCGGACCTAACCCACTATATCAACCCAAACCACTTATAATACCAGCCCAACACACCACAGGCCCAATCCTATAATTTACCCGACCTAAACCCTTCTCCAATCAAGGCCGTTGATTTTTTAGATCAACGGTCCCCATTAACCCTTACCATTTTTTATCCTAAACCAACCTTAATCCCTCTCATTCTTTCCCTTACGCCGTCATCGCTTACCCCCAACCCTCTATTCTCTCTCGACCACCCCCCTAAACCCTAATCGCCGTCACCGGCAAAACTCCTGTCTATGGAGTTTCTATGTGTTCTTCGGCCCCTACCAACCTTCTACACCTTCTGGTTGTTGAGTATATGGACTCTTAGAAGAATCTTAATGAGATTAACTTGATTCTTTGTCCGAAATTTGTTTACTAGCCTGTCTAGGACCATTCTCGTTTGTGAGTACAAATTTTCTCCTATTTTTTTTTAATCTATGGTTTTGGCCGGGTTTCTTTCATCTCTGTCGTTTTTTTGTTTTGAAAACCCTAGTTCGATGACAATGGGTCTGTTCAGATCCTCGTACATCTGAAGTGTTCTGAGTTCTATTTGGTATTTTGTTTCCTCAAGAATCTTTTGTTTTGCTAATGTTACTTCGATTCCATTATTTTTCTAATATTAGGGTTCGTCCCAGGTTTTCTTCAAAAGGGTTTTCTTTGCTTTCAAGTGTTTAAACTAATGGTTTCTTTACTAGCTTGATTGATTCTCGTGTATATGCCTAAACCCTAGCTGTTTCTATTTATGACACTGACCTTTCTTCAATTTTCTTCCGTTAATTGTTTATTTCTGTCAACCCAATGCACTGATTGATTTTTATTACGATTTGAACCAGTTTTCCTGTTAAAACCAGTATTCTTTGGGATTTTTTTACTTAATTAATTTCTATTAGGGATTTAAACAAATGTTTCCCGTTAAAATCAGCATTCTTTGGGATTTTTACTTACCTTCCTTATTTGTGACCTTAAATTAGTGTTACTTGCCTTATTCCGACCAATTGGTTAATTTATGGTTAATAAGTTATTTGTTACCTTATTTAAGTCCCAATCAGGGGTGGTAATTGATTCTCTTTGTACTAATGTGACCTTCCCGGATCTATCTGTGTTGATTAATGGGGATTAGCCTCAATTAATTGATCGATTATATTTAATTGCTTTATATATGAACTCTAAATCATTTTTACCTTATTTGTTTCACCTCCCTAAGGGCTATATATACACTTCCTTTCTGATTCTTAAGGATACGAACAATAGTTCACAAAAACACACACACACTTTGCTCTCATTTCTTTTTTACTTGTATTCATTTCTTGTCTTGACGGCTGAAAGCCAATGCTAGACTGTTGAATCCTGCCTACTTTACCTTTTGTTTTTCTTCCTTTAACTGGTATGTTTCTATTCCTAATTTTGTTTATTAGACTGTGAAGCTTCAACCTATGTGCTCTCTCACCTGTTACTTTACCTCTGTCGAATCCATGCCTCTTATGTATTTTAATTAGCATGTCTATTACTGCGTTTAACTTTGTTTCTTTCCTGTTCATCACCTTAATCGACATGTTTACCATCTGTTTAAGTTTCAATCTCTCATGTTCATTGCTTTAGACCAAACATGTTTACTTCTGTATTCAAATTCCAGTCTTTCCTGTTTATTACTACATGTTTGCTTCTGTGTTTAAGGTTCAATCTTCCATGTTTACTGCCTTAGCCAGCATGCTTACCTTTGTGTCTCAGATTACTATTTTTTGTCTAAATGACTTCAATTGGTATGAGCAATTCTGTGTAGTTAAAAATTTTGTCCTCTCTAGCATGATCACTCATACATTAAACTTCTATGTTTTCCTGTCTATTGCTTCTAGTTAGAACCACTACTTTTAGCATTAAGTACGGCTGTTAGACCTATGTAATTCCTATCTAGACTCTAAATCAATATGTCCTAGTAAATTGTTATCTACCTATGCCTGCTCTATGCTCCTATTGACTAGCATGCTTTTCTATCACCATGTTTCTATGTGCTCTTGATTCAAGATTTATGTGTTCCTAACCCCTTCTCCCCTCTCTGTGAAGTTGTTTGTTCTCAGCATGCCATATGTTCACCTAGGGTTAACTAATAAACTTAAATTGAATATGGGTAATGTGAGCCTTTGCTTTGAGGCTTTGTGACTCTGTCCTGTGTGCTTTTGGTATGATGAACCTTTGTTCAGAATGTTTCTAAACTGTTTTACATTTCTAACATTTTTTCACTTCCAAACCCTTTTCACTTCTAAATTGTTTTACACTTCTAACATGTTTTCACTTCTAAACTATTTTCACTTTTGAATTGATTTCACTTCTGATCTGTTTTCCTAAAGTTATTTCCACTCTTTCAAGCACTATCTCTCACTCCTACTCTTAGAACACTTAGGATTCTGCCCCTCGAGTGTGTGTACTGCCTAGGAATCCATGAGATTCCTCCAAACTCTGACCTATTGGGGATAGCCCTTCCACACTACACAAAAATTATTTTTCACTAAGGAGTCTTGGTGTGAGCATTACCCGGGGTCCCTGAGGCCCTTGGGAACTTTGACACACCAGGACACTCCCTTGGACACTATGAAATATTGATACTTTGGACTTGGTTGAAGGCCTGTCTTTTCAGGTTTATTTTGGGCCTATCTAGGCTCCTTATAGTATAGCATTATTTATTATGTAATTCATTTATCAAATGGTCTATAATGACAATTCTTGTAAAAACAAATATTGGGAATATTAGTAAAAAGGGAGGGTCTTTTATATACATTATGTGGGAAAATCGGGTAGAAATCATGTTCTTAGGACTATTATGATTATTAGAAATCATGCTCCTAGGATTGTTATGATTATATATATATGCATTAAAAACCATTCTTATAGGACTGTTTGTGCATTAGAAAACATGTTTATAGGTGCACATATCATTTGTTCGAAACTTTCGTTTTTTAAAGTTCAACATAGTCATGTATGCCTAGAAATCCTGTCACTAGGTTGCTACTAATTCTACCTAATAATCATGTTCATTCTCTTATGTGCATTAAAAACTCTGCTTTAGGACTTTTATTGCACTCGTCTAAATACTATGACTACATCTAGATCGTATATAATCAATTTCTTCAGTAGCAACAACATCTACAAAAATAAGTTTAAAAGCAGTCTCAACACCAATATATATATATATATATATATATATATATATATATAAACATTTCTGTAACGTTTGTACATAGACAG
>ML282042.1:2371-25542 GCA_005239495.1 Nicotiana undulata | reverse complement strand
ATATATATATATATATATATATATATATATATATATATAAACAGTTCTGTAACGTTTGTACCTAGACAGCATGCCTATAGGACATAATAAACAAACTGCCTGTTTAAAATCGTTTATTGGGTTATTAGGACTCTGATTAGCAACTAGACATCATGTTTATAGGAAATCTCAGATCCTTGCCTAGGCAAGCCTGTAGGATGACTAAAACCTTGCAAATTGTAAAATTTTTCTTTGTTTAATTATTGGTGAACTGCCAAGATTCAGCAAGTCAGTAGGCAAACTGATTAGGTCTCCACTACCCCACTTTAGTACAATGCTGCATATATTCTGTTTTTCATGCTCACCTAGATATCCTGCTTAGGACTCTTAAAGTGTCTGAAATACTGTTGTTTGAGACGTGCAATTGACTGCTTATTTGTGGAGGTAAAAGTGAGCCTTTAATTGTTCCTTTATTTGAAAAGTCCTATTTGTTTTTTTTACTTGTCGCTTAGATTTTTCTCCTTTTAAGAACCTTTAGGAGAGTCTAGATCCACCTTAAATGGAAGTCCTAAACACCTCCACTGTAAGTATGGAACGGGTAATTCACGCATAGAGTACGTTTAATTAGAATCACTAATATAACCACTAAAGGGGAGGGTAATTGGGTAGTAAAGGATATGAAGCCTTGTGCGCTAATGCTACGTGTAACCACTCTAGTTGAGGAAGGTTTACCGAGTATTTCACAGATGTGATCCTATAGGCTAATAAACCTAGGACCTTCTTTATTCTTGTTCTAATAATCCCTATGTGTATAAACTGCTTTACTTGCTTAATGACTAATTCACAAAATGAGTTTGGTCGGGACCCACCGTTGTGGACCTAGAGGGGTGCCTAACACCTTCCCCTCCAGGTAGCCCTTACCCAATCTCATGTAATGTAAACCGGTTTCATGATTTATTTGCATTAGGTGCCCTAACGCACCTTAAATCTGTTAGGTGGCGACTCTTCAATTTTCGTACCACTTTTCCAAAAGTAAATGAGTATTTCCAAATCATGTTGAAACCCGGACTTTGCGAGAGGAAAAAGGGGGCGCGATAGATGCGAGCAAAGCTAGTCATATGTTCGTATGTACCATCATTCAGTCATTGTGAACTTTCAGAGAGTTATCTATCTTTTGCGGGTGACCAGAGTTGATTTATGGTTCATTGGTAGGCCCAGTATGGGTGTGTGTTATGCACATGGGTCGGAATTGCTGACTCTGAATTCCTATTGTTGAGGGATGTACCATTCAATTGTCATTCAGTTTATTCGTGTTCTGAAGTGATCTATGAGTTACCCTTCGGTGTTGCGAGGAGTTGTGATTGTTTGTTATATGCATATATGGTGCAGATCTATGTGGTCTTTATAACAGGATTTGAGTAAGGAAAGTAATTGGGTATTGCGGGATTTAGACGTATTGGTTATGTTCTTTCGGGATCGTATGGCGTGGTATCGTCCGATTCCCCGTGGTTATGGAAATGCACTTTGATTACTCGTTGTCGAATTGCGCTTTGTTATTGATTTTGAGCAAGGTGGCTTGAAGTATTTCATGTGGACCAGCGTTTGGATGGGATCACACGTTGTAGAGGAGTTATGTTAGATGTATGATCCTTGGTGTCAGATTCGTGTATTTTTGTTTTACGATGTGTGCCAGGCTCTTAGCATGGTATTGTGATGGTACTTATTAAGTTGGCGGGATAGTCCTCTCATGTGAATCTTTTCTAGAATTTGAATACGTTAGGATGTTGTTATTGGGTGCACGAGTTGCACATGTTATGACTTTGGATTGTATTGATGTGTCATGTCATCATAGTGGTCGTGTTGAATGAGCAGTGGTCATGGGACCTAGACTATCACAATTGACTACGACATGGTTGGAAGGATGATATCGGAAGTTGGCTTAGAAATCTACTATAGTTCCTGTCGGAGAAGGGGGAGCTCCATGACTGGCTGATCGGACGAATGGTTACTAGTTTTGGCGTGTTTCTTTCATCATCGGCAGTATATGAAAGTGTTAGAACGAGGCTTTTCTTAATGAGAGGTTATTTACTGGTATTGGGTTGTTTTGAGCAGTTATTGTGATTAGGAGTTATCGATATGAGTGTTTGAGTCATGCGGTATATCATGTGATTACATCTTGGGTTACGGATATGGATGGATACAATGTGTTCAGACTTATTCAGTTTATGGATGTGGAATTTTGATCTTATAAATTATTTCAAAAGTGAAAATTTGGTTCTAAGGTTTATGTGTTAGGGTGGACTGGGAAATTTCAGCTTTGTTGTGCTATTGGACCTATATGGGATAAGGTGACGTGGGATCACCCCCGGGTATGTGCATGGTAGGTAACACGACATTATTTATGGTTTTGGAAAAACTCTAGGCACGTTCAAGGACAAACGTATGTTTAAGTGGGGGAGAATGTAACGACTCGATAAGTCGTTCCGAGAGTTTAAGCCTCGTTTTCCTCATTTCTGCTTCATTATCTGTGATTCATCTATTTCATGATGTGGTAGGATGGTCGGCTTGGGTTCGAAGTGGTTATGCAGAGAAATGAGACACTTAGTCTCTTAAGCTGGTTAATTTGTTGGAAAAGTCAATCGGAAGTTGACTTATAGGTAAATGATCTCGAAATTTAATTTTTAAGGTTCGGATAGCTTCGTTAGACGATTTCCGTTCGGCAGTGGAATATTAGCTATCGGGGTCGGAATAGAATTCCGGAAGTTAGAATAGGTTCCTAGCGTCGTTTGTGATGTGTGTGTGTAAAGTTTCAGGTCATACAGATGTGGTTTGGTTAGGTTTGGCATCGTTGGCGAATTTTAGAAGTTTAGAAATCCTTAAGCTTGAATTCGGGGTTAATTCAGTATTTAGATATGGTTTTGGGTGATTCGAAGGCTCGACTAAGTTTGAATGATATTATGGGATGTATTGGTGTGTTTGGATGAGGTCCCGAGGGCCTCAGATGTGTTTTAGATGCTCAACGGGTCATTTTTGGACTTGAAAAGTGGGCATATTTTCTGGTCTTGTGTTGCAGAAAATTTTTTCTTCGCGATCGCGAAGAGGAGGTCGCGATCGTGTAGGCTTAATTGGGGATGTGTTGGTGTTTTTCTATGCAGTCACAGAGGTTAGGTCACGATCGCGTATGTGTGTGATGCAGCGCTTCGCAAACGCGTGGCTGAGGTCTCGTTCAAGTAGGAGGATGTGGAGCGTCGTGAAGTGGAGGAATTGTGCTATGTGATCGTCCGAGGGAAGACACGATCGCGTGAATTTGAGAGGCAGTGATCCCCGATCGCGTGGGTTGTCCCGCGTTCGTGTAAGGTTAATTGAGGGGTGGCATTATTGTGCTTCGCGATCACGAGGCTATTTCCGCGATTGCGATGAAGGAAAAATCTGGGCAGTATGTTTAAGTTCAAAAATGAGGGTTTGAGCTCATAATTCCAAAATTCAATAGAGAGCTCGGGAAAAGGAGATTTTGAAGGTGATTTTCAGAGGAGTGATTGGGGTAAGTGTTCTCCACTCATATTTGGTTAAGTTCCATGATTGTGTCTTGATTTTTATCATTTAATTTGGGAATTTGGGGTAAAAATTGGGGGAAAATGGAAGAAAATTGGAGAGCTGAATTTGGGGATTTGGATGTCTATTTGATGTCGGATTTTGATAAATTTGATATGTGTAGACTCGTGAGTGAATAAGGATTCTAGTTTTGCAATTTTTGTCGGATTCAGAAATATGGGCCCGAGGGTCGGGTTTGGCCAATTTTGTGATTTTTGATGTAATTAGATTATTTTCGCATGGGCTTTGTTCCTTTAGCATATATTGATAGTATGAATCTGATTTTGAATAGGTTCGGGGCGATTTGAGGCCGAGTCGAGTGGCAAGGGCATCGGGGATTAGATTTTCATCCGGTTTGAGGTAAGTAATGATTATAAATCTTGTCCTGAGGGTATGGAACCCCAGATTCCAAATCATTTCACTATTTTAGAGTGGCGCACATGCTAGATGAAAAGTGTGTGGCGTGCACCATTGGGGATTGTGACTTGGTCCGTCCCATAGAAACTATTAAGTTGCATATTTGACTAGAAGCCACGCGATATTTTGTGTTTTAGAAAATATTACTATGTTTTTGGATGAATGTCGCATTTGGGCCTCGTGCCAAGTTGTTTTGACCCTTAGGGGCCTTTTACTTCTTTTTTCTCACAGTGTTGATTTAAGATTTGTACTCAGTCATGCTATGTTTTGCTGCTTTTGAAACTCATTCTTATTTACTCCATTTGATGCATAAAATAATATTTTGGGTTGAGCACCCTGTTTTACTGATAGCCCAAGTGGCATGAGTGGTTTCTAACTGAGTGAGGCCGAGTTCCTGAGTTGTGCGGAATATATATGGATCAGGCTGCACGCCGCAACAATATATGTATATATATATGGATCGGGCTGCACGACGCAGCGATATATGGATCGGGTTGCACGCCGCAACGATATAGCTCTTGGGCTATAGGATCCCCTCCGGAGTCTGTACACCCCCAGTGAGCGCAGGTACCTATTGAGTGCCTGTGTTGAGTGCCGAGTGACGAGTGATTGGGAGGCGTGAGTGGCTGTGAGGTTTCCCGAGGGGCTGATTACGTATGATTGTGAGGTATGCCGAGGGACTAATTCTGAGTGATGTTATGCCCGAGGGGTGGTTTATGAAACATGTTTTTGCCCGAGAGGCTATTTATGATATTTATCACTTTTTCTCTAAACTTCTGAAATTTCTGTTGGAACTGTTGGAAAAATAATTTCAAATGATTTTTACTGAAATCGGCATTTATGCGTGATGATTTGACATATATACTGTTGGAAAGAAAGACTATACTTATGTTGAAATTTTGATGTGCATTTATGTATTTCTCATTGCTCAGACCTTATTTACTCTTATTACTTACTGAGTTGGTGTACTCACATTACTCCCTGCGACTTGTGTGCAGATTCAGGTGCTATGGCATCAGAGTGAGAGCCGATTATCCCGTCTCAGGGTTTTACTGAGATTTGCGAGGTAGTTGCTCGGCGTCCGCAGCCTTGCCTTCTACTTCTTACTATTATAGTGTTTATTTTTCCAAGACTTGTATTTTTGTTAGATGCTCATGACTAGTGACTCCGGGATATTGGGTTGTATTTAATGTTTCGTATATCCCTGCTTGTTTTGAAATGCTTTAAAGGTAAATTTTATGAATTATCGGATTAGTAACGAATTAAATGAAAAGTTCCTTTATGCTATAAGTAGTGAATTTGCTAGCCTAGTATCACGATAGGCGCCATCACGACCATGGTGGTTTTGGGGTCGTGACATAGGTGTAGGCGTACATATTGCTTAGTTGCAAATTTGAACTTTTATTTTTGTTTTCTTGTATTTGATATTTTTTACTTGTTAATTTGAGAAACATTACATCTTGGAATTATCGGAGTTTTGATGTTGTAATTCTATTGTTGATCTTCCTTGTGTGAATTGTGGAGGAAACCACCAGGGGCAGAATTAATAATATATTCCCGAGAGCGAGTTATGTGCACCAACTCAATTTTATGTGTGGAATGTGTGTGATATTTGTGGTGGTCAAGATGGTCACTTCCATGGTTGTGTTTATATACCTTATCTTCCCCCAACCCCTTAATTTGATGGTTCTTCTTTTATTTGTGAAGTTAATAGGAACAAATAACCCGGGGAAGTTGACCTGAAGAAGATCAAATATATGTTGAAGTGCCTCATGGAACAAAGTAATGAGAAACATATGCAAATACAAAGTCTAGGGGATACAAACCAAATTTAATGTAATATTATCCAAAGGCAAGAGACAACTATTCATAACATGGAGGCACAAGTAAGGAAATCTGTCGAGGCTTTAAATGCTCAACAAGATAATATAATGAATAGTAGTCAGAATCAGAGTGCATTAGAGATAGAAATTGAGGTGCCAATAGAGGGATCCACAGTATAGCGCCAACAATCAATCAAACTAGAATTTGAGGATGCTGATGTTGTAGAAGAGATACTAGAGTCAACCAAGGACATTGAGGATATACATATTTAGTAGACTCTAGTGGCATCGGTGTTGAGGAAGTTGACAATCCCAATGTTCATGTAGTTGAGCGCATTGGTCCACACTCCAACCATTTTCCACATTGTATTTGGATGACGATATGAAAATAGAATCATCCGAGCCAATTGAGGAGTCAAGGAATGAGGAACAAGGTGTCTACAATCTGGAAGTCTTCTTGCTAGAAAGTCGGGATTACACACCTCATTTAAAGGCCAAGAAGTGCAGAATACTACATTGTTTCATTGGTCCAGTTAGATTCGTTCTACCACCCCAGGAGAATAATCATAAGCTTGAAGCGCTCGAGGTCGAGGCAAAAAGTGATTTGCGTCGTGCCGCGACGTTAATCAAGCACTACCAGCTTTACTGCTTTCTTTTATTTTTATTTTTTATTATTTTATTATTCTTGTAGTGTTAATTTTTATTTCTCTAGGAGCATGGGAAGCAAGGATATTGGAAGAAATTAAAATCAAGAGAGATGGTTAGAACTAAGTGTGGGGTGCCCGCACAAAAAACCAAGTCTTAGAGAAGTCTAAGTACCCCATGAGCTGCTAATGCCTCGGCCTTTGGCCTACCAGGGAGTTTCTTTTACCCTCTTATATTTATGGGTGTGCATTGGGGACAATGCACAATTTTAAATGTAGGGTGAAGTGATTGTTTGGGTAGTCCTATGATGTGTGTTAAAAAAAAAGTTGGTAGGAAATAATCCCTACTGGTTTTTCTTAAGACCACGATTCTTTTCCAAGGGAAGACTCTTTAAGCCGGATAGTAGTAATTTTTTTTGTATGTAGAATTTTTAAAATTTTTAGGACTTTCCCCGACGATGGACTTCCTAGACAGTTTTCTTGAGGGTTTAAAGTCTAGAGAAAATATGAAAACAAAATTAAAAACTTTTTTTTCTTTCTTTTGAACTGATAACGGAATGGGGAGAACTTGAGTATCTATGCCTTTTGACATATTTTGTATCGGATCTTAGAGGTGGAGCATTTGAACTAAGTACTTTCTTCGTGATATCTATAATTACATGCCTTGAAAATATGTGTGGCCTTCTTTTGACACCGAGGCTGATCTTTTAACTCTTTGTGATTAATTCTCATGTGCTCCAATTTTATGATGTGCTAGTTGCTTTAACTTAAGAGTCGGGTATGAACCATCCTGAGTGAGTCATGTTCATAGTGTGAGGTGAGATTTTGGTGTACTTTTTTCCATCCTGGCTAGTTTAGAATTTACCCCGTGTGTGAGTCAAAGAGAAATGATTAAGTCTTGTAAGTTTGGGAAGTGACATAGGCGTTCTTTAATTGACCATTTAGCCTATTTGCCTAGCGGTGCTAATATTATCTGTAGTCAACCCTTATGAGCCTATAGACTTTTTGTTTGGCAACTACATTACAAGCCAAATTCACTTTGATCTTAATTAAATCTTGCTGAACCATTACCTCCGGAGGCAGTTAAGTAGCTAGAAGAGTAAATAAAGAGATTGGGGAGCTTTTGAGTGGAACCATAGAAAGTCCAAGAAGGTGCACTTGTGTAAAAACAATGTACTAGCCAAAAATACCAAATCAAGGAGAGTGAACGACGAAAAAAAAAAGAAAAAAAAATGAATAACAACTCATATCTTTGTATGTGCTAGTAAATATCTATATGTTGATGTGCTTGATGAAGAAGGGCCTAAATGTGTATTGTTTTAGAGCAAGACAACGAAGTGGTCATGACAAGAAAGTGCTTAAAAGTGAAGTGTAGTCTAAAGTGCTTAGGAAGGTTAGTCACTATTTCTCAAATATATCTTACGCGTCCTTTAGCCTATGTTACAACCTATAAAGTCATACTTGATCCTAGACTTTGCGAGCTTAAATTAGTAGAGACTTACACTACGGGCTAGCCTATGGTACCAACTTGGGTGGTATAAGAGTTTATTTGTGAGAGTGATCGAATTCTTTCTATATTTAAGTCCTTAGACTATACTTGAACTTATATTTCAGTGTAGGGACTATTTTCCTTGTGGTTTATTGGTGAGACACATGATTTGCAAAGGAATGGTAGAGACCTTGATTTTTGAGTGAGCACAAGGAGCGAGTCATAGTTTGGAATGTATTCGAGTAAATTCTTGCAGCGAGGATGTTAGAAAGAGTCAATTAATATTTTAATTAATCTTGGCATGAGTTTAAAACTTGAGAAAATGTATAAAAAGTGCATATGTTGGGTTCTAAGTGTTGATATAAACCATTGTCATTGGTGTGATGCTTGAGTATGTTTTGAAAGTTATCTTGCTTATGTGCTTACTTTTAAGTTGCTCGAGGACGAGCAATAGTTTGAGTGTGGGGTGGTGATAAAGGATGAAAAGTGCATGTTTTTAGTATATTTATATATTATTTCATATGTGTGTCATGTGATATCACATGGTTTTGAAGTGAAAATATGTTCATTACATATTTTTTATGTGTAAGAATAAACTTGCGTGGAAAATGATCAAATGGGAGAAAATTGGTGAAAAAGAGTTGAAGAGAAAAGTCTCGAACAGCGAAGCGAGGCTCACTTAGCCAGACCGGAACCTAAGCAGAAGGAATCAGGAAAGTCCTGGACAACGAAGTGCGGGTTACTTCGCAGACCGGGACCGGGGCAAAAAAAATCAATTTTTCCAATCCGAACTAGGAGAAGCAGTTTCAGCCAAAACAAACCCTAATCACCATAAATACTTCCTAAAACATGATTTTGAGGGGGGAGAAACTACTTTGAAAGGAGTGAAAAATTTGGGGAGGCAAGAACACGCTAGGAGCAAGAAGGAGAAATTCAACTTCACGTTTTCCCCTCTTTCTTCCTCTATTTCCATTGTGTTGAATTCTAGTGTTGTATTTTTACATACTAGCATTAATAGCTAATATCTTATCTAGGCTTTTGATGGAATATTTTGGAGGATAAATACTTGTTACATTTTTATATAATTGAGCCTTTGAATGTCTCTACTTGTTTAACTACGTGGTTATTTCAGTTGATTGAAAAGCTCTCAATTGACTATGCTTATTTAGTACGCATTTCTTGGATAAGGGTACATATTTAGGTAGTTGTTGATAAAAATACATAGGGTTTAAAGGCGGGATTAGGAAAAACGAAGCTTTTGTGCGATCTTAGTGAGACGTGCACTAGTGCCAGCTAGCGTAATTAGGATGAAATGTCTAGTAAAGTGTGGTAGTTGCTCGAAAGATAAATATCACACCTGAAGTACTGACGATTGGTAGAGAATACTTAGGCGAAGTCATAGGAGACGCGGCGGGAAGGATTCTGACAATTGGTGAAATCATAACTATAGACCTCCTTAATCTTGCCTCCAATTATTATCCTTGTTAATTGTTAGTTTTACTGCTTTTTAGATTTGTTAGTTAATTAGTTAGAAATAAAATCTCAGTCTTTATAATTTAGAATATTGTTCAAACTTGTCTTTTGAGTGATAGCGAACAGTTATATCTAAACCTTAGTTCTCTGTGGGATTCAACTCCGGACTCACTACTGAAAAATTGGCCTACGATAACGCTTGGAAAATCGTTCCCATAGACTGTATAACTGTTTCAATAGAGATATGGGAACGGTTTATGGACCGTTACATCTGCCAGCATACCAATAGGTATATGGGAACGGTTCTGGCAACAGTCTGTTGCGTTGTGGCTATAGATACGGCTATCGCAACGGTTTTCCACTTCTCTGTTGGAACGGTTATTTTTTCAATTGGAACGGCTTAAAACCGTTACTATATTATTTTTGCAATGGTTCTTAACCGTTACCATATTATGTAATGCAACACTTATGTAAGCTATTGTTACGGTTATGTATGGATATAGCAACGATTTCGTTAAGCTATCGCAGCAATTTTATTTGCCTTGGAACAGTTTGTAGATCATTTTGGAACGGTTTATAGGACTTATTGCAACGGTTTATACTTTACAATGGAATTCCATTTGTGTCCTATCGCAACAGTTCTGGTAGGCTATTGTAACAGTTCAATTAAAACAAAAATATAGTACCTGTTATAAATAAATATTTATATGCATAATAAATTATAATAACACTAAATTTTAAATAAATCATAACAATATAAATTATCCATCAAGCAAAATGTTCTACCCCAATAGCATAAGTTTAATACATTTCAAGAGAGTAATTAAGTTTCAAAATTGTTGATAACAAAAGACTCCTATAAAACATTGATCTATAGCAATTCAAAATTCATCTCAATTAAGGTCTAGTTCTTCACTTCCATCATCCATTTCCATTTCTTGATCTACTCCACCTACAAAAAAACTTCAAGGTCACATGATGTGCTTTACAGAAGATATGATCCACAATACAACAATAACAAAAATCAAATGTACAACAATAACTATGCATATAACACATATGAACATTGTGAAACATCTCATACCCAATAAAAAGGGTTAAGGTCATTCCATATTTATCTAGAAACACAATTCATTGGATTTTCATTTGCTTTATGTGGGCAATCCTCCTCTAGTTTTGTAGATATTTCATTAAATCAGATGACCAAAGGAAGCAAGTGATTGACATGTAGTACATACCAATGTTTTAGTCTCCATCAAACTGCGACTATCCGGCAAAATTTATGTACTGTAAAATAATGCCAAAAATGCTAAAAGTTGTAAACACAAGTATCTAAAACAATTAACAGGGTTTTCCCTGCCCCCAAAGCTTTTCTGTTTCTCTCTTTCCCGATCACCCAAGTAATAATACATAATAAAGAGTGTTCCGGACTTATTTGTGTCATTTTCAGGATTTTCCGCCTCTTCCAACATCATAACAATTTTCCTGGACTTAGGCATCCTCTTTTTCAATCCAAGAAGACTTAGGAGTACACCCAAAATCTCAAAGCCGCTGGGCATTGAAAGAACATATGAATTATACTCTAAGGATTGCATCCATTACGATTTATACTAGAACAACTTGCCATACTCCCAAGGCCAATGATGCACAGAGAAGTTTATAATTCCTTAGTGCATTATACTAGAACAGCTTGCCAGAGAATAAAATCAACCGATAGTTCAATGTTATAAACTATAAAAATGTTGGTTTGCTCGGACAAGGACCTATTACAGATCTTTGATGGAACAGTAGGAGAAAAGTCAAAAAGAACACGAGAAAAAAAATCGGAAATGGAAAAATATTTTACTAGGAAGTCGTCTGCTCGCATATTCAATGAGATTAATCCCCAACCCGGAAGTCGTAGCATAGACAGGTTTCAAAGCATGATGTTTTATGAATTTCTTCATATAAAACTATAAAAATATTTGTTTTCTTGTTCTTGTTCTTTATCTCCATCTTATTTTCTCCTTTAGTGAGTGAAAAGGTTTGGAATTAGATTCCCTTTTGAAGTATAGGGGTGTGGCTGTTTCTGGGGTAGTAATGTACTAATGTAGAAGAATCTGATCTCTTCTTTTTAGATTTTCCTTTTTGTATATCTGGAGAGTAGAGACATAAAGTTGTATTATTTATTTTAGAGTTGTTATCAATGAGTACTTGCTACCCTGTCCTACCCCCATCTCTGGTAATACTTAATAAACACAGAAAAACTGCACAAGTATATGACTGGCTATATGATGATTATCTTGTTATAACTATACAAATCTTGTCCTAAGTGAATTTTTACTCTCTGCCCCTAACATCAGTATATCAGGTCCATGCCAAATTCAGAATCACAAGGTACTAGTGATGTCACATAATGACCAACTTAAAGTTATTCAGTGCTCTTGGTGGTGCAAGTGAAGTGCAACAAGCCTCACACACAAACAAAGGTGACACAAACTCAGAATCCTCGATCCCACAGCAGCAAGTGTGCTGCCAAACATCATAAACTAGTAAACTACAATATTAATACCATAGGTTGCAAGTGTTCCATCATTCTCCACAATAAGGTAAGTAGGGTCTCCCTAAAATTTCATCGAAAACAACTTCAGAACACCGAAATCTTAAACTACCATGTCGGAAGAATTGTCCGAATGTGCCACGGACGACATGTCATTTCTTGTAATCTTAAGCTCATCAAGCAAACACTAAATTTACAAATAAATTATGCTGTTATAAATAAAAGGTAACAATACCTTTAGTCCTTGCATGAGAGTTCGGTTGCCAGGTGGATGAGCTTTGAGCCACTCTGATGCAATGACATCATTACCTAATTCATCCTTGGCAGGGGTTCCACCACTACCATCCCCTGACCTGTTAGTTAATTCCAAATGGAATGAGAAAACATGAGTTGCGGTTAGTAACACAGACAATATTTGAATGACAACAAAGTCTAGATAGATAGAGTCCGTCTAGTTATCATACCAAAGCATAACATACCAGTGATTCTTGCATATAACAGCCTTTTCTTCCTTTAGCTTTGTTAGTATAAAGGAATTGTTAAGATATCAAGTTTCCATTGGCATTATATTGGGATATAAGCGTATAATTTTACTCAATGTGAAACTTGGAAACATAAACCGTGATATCCCCATATCGGCTTAGAAGATCAATATGAATAATGTGTATGAAGTCTTGTGATTTAGTAAATGTTTGATAGCAATCAGTAGGATGAAAAACGAAATATTCAGGTTTATCATTTCAGGACGGTTTACAGTATATGTATATGAATATCTTCCAGAGTATAATATATAATTAAACTTAAAAGAAACTGAAAAGAAAGTAACTTATGGTCTACAATTGAGACTCTTTTAATATTAAATATAATACATATGTCCTTGTTAATTCAAGTCACTACAACATGAATAAAAACATACAAATTACAGGCAAGGTAGTTCATCCTAGCTAATCCAAAATGAAGCAGCAAGAATCTAGTATTTTCTGGGAATTCTTTAACTGTAAAATTCTTCTTTTATGTGTTTTGGAAGAACATAAGGTTCGTATGCCATTATTATGTGTTTTCACTCTCAACTTATGCAATAATTAGCCTCTGACAGCCAGTAAAGGAATATCATATATATGTTGTCCAGAAGTTAAAGACCAGTAAAACGAAGACGCATTAAATTTCATGGTAATTTGTATATCCATTTTAGAAATTAATTAAGGCAGTCTATTATACATGTAGATTTTCAACGTAGAATTTGGCTGCCAAGCACTGCTCAAAACTAGATCACAAAGAGCCTCACTTTCCAGAACTTGGTTCAACCAGAACCTTCAGAATACTGCTGCAAACAATGCCAAACTTAAAATGATTTTATCAGTCCAAAAGTGCAGAAATTATGCTCGAAAAATGCAGGAGATTAGCAGATTCCAGCCCAAACCCAATAGTTATCCAATACTGGGAAAACTAACTTCAGAAGACTGCATGATTTACAAACTGCACAAAAACTGATCTAATTCAAGCTGCAACAACTATAAAAAAAAGTCCAATAACTTCAGAAACCTAAACTGAGCAGATTTTTGTTGTCAACATTGTGCTGAAAAACTGATCTGAAACAGCCTACAATTCCTGCAGAAACTAATCAAACACAACTGACATTTGTAGCTTACTTTTGCCAAGATATCAGTTTCAATTCAGCTTAAACACAATCTCAAATCTCAACAAAGATAAAAAAATTTCAACTGAAATCTGACTAATTGGAATTTTATCATGCAACATTGACACATAGAAGACCTAATTAAACAACTTAAGTTCATACAATCTACCAAAAGCCTATTTAATAAGATATCACCAATTTCACAAAGATAGATCACGTAAAGAAGGACTTTTTAATGGAACTGATACATATACAACATAAACTGGCCAAAGTGGATACCACTACTGGTAACACCTTGTATTGGGAATTCATTGGCATGTTTCTCTCAAAATCAAGCTATCAAAAAAAAAAAAAAACTAGAGCTAAATCATCTCATAGTCTTCCTCCTCCATATTTTCCAAGCTCATCAGCTAGTCAAATATCAGATAAAATATATCCAAAGGAGACTAGTCTTGATACTGATTATATAAAAGAGCAAGCTCGAGTTGATGCATCATTGCTTCTCCAACACCGTTAGCAAAATGGAACACTTACTCAGTTTGAACGCTCAGTTTCTCTAAGGGATCCTTTAGCATCATCTATGAGGCAAAAGAGGTTTCCCAGAAGTTCAAGTTCTCCTCCGAGTTTACTGTTTGATTCTCTGCCCCAGCACCTGGAGATTCCTAATCAGGTCTTGCTATTTTCTTGCCCTAAAATTAATTCTAAGATCTATTTTTAGATTTCATTAAACAAGAGGATTAACATATTAGATGTTTATAAATTCTTTTCACGAAGATATGAAGTAGCAACTTGCAATAGCTCTTTAGACTCCTAAGGACTTATCAAGTGTTATACGCTAGTAACAGCAGAATATTCAAAAGTCAAGAAGATAGAAGCTAACGACAAAAAGGTGGTAACCTACGACTCAAGGGTCGACCAGATCCCAGGCGCGCCTCCAGTTCTGAAGGGTGTAGATTCAAAGATATTCGTGCAAAGGCCATTCCCATCAAGTGCGGCTCCGAAGCCCATCCCATAGAAATTCAGAATGCCCGATCTCCCGAAGTACTTCGAGACCTTGGATCCCAACGAGCACATCATTGCTTACACTTGTTCCGTAAAAGGAAATGACTTGAAGGAGGACGAAATCAAATCCGTTATATTGAAAACATTCAGAGAAACATTATCGAAGGGGGACATGATGTTGTATCACAACCTAACCCCGAATTCAATAGATTCATTTGCATGTTGGCAGATTATTTTATCAAGGCACATATTGGTGCCATCAAGGTTGCTACAAGGAAATCCGACGTTTACAAAATTCAACAGAGAGAAAATGAGATGCTACGAGAATTTGTATCTCGCTTTCAAATGGAGCGATTGAATTACCACCGGTCTCTAATGACTGGGCAGTGCAGGTCTTCACCCAAGGTTTTAATGAACGAAGTTCAATAGCTTCGAAGCAACTGAAACAGAACTTTGTTGAAAATCCCGCTGTCACTTGGGCGGATGTCCATAACCGATACCAGTCAAAGATTAGGGTCGAAGACGACCAACTGGGAGCCCCATCGGGCTCGGTATATCCTTGCAGGCTCCTAGCAAAGGAACCACGGCCAAAACAAGGAAAGGTACCAACCATACACTGAAGATCGAAGAAACTCCCCAAGGTGTAACATACCTCGAAATGACCGTAGGGTGGATCGAGGTCAGAATCCTCGAGGACTTGTAAACAGAGCCGGTTTCGACAGACACGCATGACCGGTAGAGGCACCCTGATTATCTGATTACAACTTCAACATTGATGTTTCGGACATCGTATCGGCCATAGGTAAAATCAAAGACTTCACGTGGACAAAACCCATACTATTAGATCCATCGCAAAGAAACCATGACCTAGTGTGCGAAATTCACGGCACACACGGTCATAGAACCGAAGATTGCAGACAGCTTCGAGAGGAAGTAGCTAGACTAATCAACAAAGGGCACCTCCGAGAATTCCTCAGCGACCGAGCTAAAAATCAATATCGGGAAAGAGAGGCGAACAAGAAAAATGGAACACAAGAGCCACAACATGTCATCCACATGATCATGGGAGGAATCGACATCCCATAGGAACCTATTGTCAAACGAACAAAAATATCCATCACCAGGGAAAAGCGAACTCGAGGTTACATACCCGAGGACGCTCTCACATTCAGCGACGAGGACATCGAGACCCTGTCTCAGCCTCACAACGACGCATTGGTAATTTCTTTTCTTGTAAATACGTTTCAAATTAAACGCATGCTTGTGGATCCAGGTAGCTAGGAAAACATCATCAGGTAGAGGGTGGTGGACCAGCTTGGAGCTCGACTAGATTGTGCCCGCCTCTCGAGTCCTCACCGGATTCAACATGGCAAGCGAGACAATGAAAGGGGATATCATCCTCTCGGTCAACGTGGCCGGCGCAACCTAAAATACCAAGTTTCATGTCATCGAAGGAGACATGAGGTACAATGCCTTGCTCGGAAGGCCATGGATACACTGCATGAGGGCAATACCATCAACCCTTCATCAAATGATGAAGTTCCAATGAAGGACGGAATAAAAATAGTATACGGAGAGCAGTATACAACAAGGGAGATGTTCGCGGTGCAAGATGTGGCACTGGCATCGACACCTTCTACATCAAAGGAGGCAAAGGATAAGCAGACGTCCAAGTAGCAGTCACAAGCTACGTTCTCGGCTGCGACTGAATGAATGGGTAAAGGAACTTACCGTGTCCTCAGAACAAGCAGTTGAAGCACGTCGAGGCTCAAACGCCATCTCTGCTAAGGTATAACCGTCTCCCTTTTTGTTTACATTTTACAATAACTTATGTGCAGATGTTCTATTAGAAAAATCGAAGTACCTTCCATCTTGAAGACCTTAGGTTTTAAAGCATGCGTTGCGCTATTTTTCCCTTAGATCGGAATTTACCCCAAATGGGTTTTACCGACGAAGTTTTTAACGAGGCAACATCTATACGCTACCTAAGGAGAACTCAACAAGTATTCAAGGCTTCTCTTTAATCAACCTCGAATACTGGGGGGCATCCCCCCGGGAGATCGCCTCATCGGAGAAATCGAAATAAGCCAAAGAGGGTCTCGGTAGGAAAATGATGTATCACGACAGATGATCAAACGAACCGTGTCCTCTTAGAATAATCGAACCCTCGACAGCAAAAATTATGTATACTTGTACCAAGTAATCAGAGGAGTATCTTTTACCCAGTAAAAAAAGATTCGCGTTTTCAAACAAGTTTGCTATTTTCACAAGAAACGGCCCCAGGGCCAGAAATTTCCCGAACACTCGGGGACTGACACTAAAAACTCGAAGCCGTAAGACCTTAGGTCCGGAAACTTCGAGATCACTAGCCCTCAACAAGGAAACATCAAGTTTACAAGGAACGACTCTAGTGCCAAAAACTTTCGATGTCTCTTGGACTGTCATCGATTGTCACCCCATCGAAGCTATCAAAACTCGACGCCATAAGACCTCAGGGCCGAAAACATCAAGCCTGAAAGACCTACATGACACATCATCAACAATGAAAGACCTCCACGAGGCATAAACTATAAGACCTCAGTAAGGCATGAATTATACTCGCACCAAGTAACCAAAGAATCTGTATGACCTCAAGTAAGGCATGTTCAAATTTACGAGACCTTACAAAAGGCATAATCCCGATCCTAAATTCAAGGCTATATATTCGAACTTGTAAGACCCCTAAAAAGGCATACCCTCGATATAGATGCCGAGACTATCTTACTCGGGGACTAGAAGGCTACGGCCAAACACAATGACTACGGTCAAAAGACTACGACCAAACAAAATGACTATGGTCAAAAGGCTACGGCCAAACACAATGACTACGGTCCTATGGCTACGGCCAAACACAATGACTACGGTCATAAGGCTACGACCAAACTAACCCAACTCGGGGACGCCCGAGCGTCGCCATAAAATCACAAATACTTCAAAGAACTTCGAAAAGAACTGGTTAATAAGGCTACCCTCGGCATAAGCAAAAGATCTTCGATCATATCAGCTCCAATAATGAAAGGGCTTGGAGACAATTCAGCCATCGAGCGAAACCTCCCGAGGTGCTCATTTATCGTCATACAACGGCTCATAATCGAGGTTCTTATCGAACCGTCGAAGAGTCAGACGAACACAAAAACTTCAAAAATCTTTAACAAGGGAAAAATATAACCATACTAGAGGTCGTATCGACCCAACGCATAAGAGCCTAAGCGCCGGCTTAGAGAGCCTCAAGCCCAATTCAAAAACCTAAGGGCCGATGAGCTCGAGTCGAAACCCGACTCGAGGACTGAGCCCTAAACGGTTAACTAAAGAGCTCCTAAGGGCCAATGCGTAAGAGCCTACTGACCCGCCTAAAAATGCCAAAAGGAAAATACATAAGAGCCTACGGGCCAGCCTAACGAGCCCCAGGGCCGATCTGTAAACTTAAGGGTTTTTTCACCTCGAAGTTCAATTCATCGAACTATCTATCGAGCATCAACATTCAAAACAAAAAGAATATAGATACAAACAAATTGGAAGTATCAAAGGATCTTTCATATATATGTATCCCCAATATACATTCATAGTGCTCCCACAGGGAGTCTTATATAAAGAAGAAAAGGAAAGCCTAGTCTATTTTCCCCTCGGGGACTACGACTCTATCAGCCTCTTCCTCATTATCTTCGGAATTGGATACCAGGAATTTAGCGTCGTATTCATCCGCCCTGGCCTTCTCTATCTTTTCATAAAGATCGAAGCCCCTAGCGTGGATCTCCTCAAGGGTTTCCGTCCAGGATTTGCATCGGGCATATTCATTGTTTCTACTCTCTCTATCAGAAGCCCCTCTCAACTCGGCTCGAGCATCGGCATCATCTTTCAAATAGACGGACACATTCTTATCGGCCTTAGCCTGAATCTTTTTAGCTTCAGCCCGAGCGTCCACGACCTCGGCCTTCATCTTCAAAAGATCAGACTAGAGCCTTACAATCCAACTCGTATGCACTGAGCTATTTTCACGAGCATTCCGGATTTGCACCTCAAGGGAGGAAGCCTTGGCCAAAGCATTCCTCTTAGCCGTAATGTGAGCATCTATCTAAGCCCTTAGCTCATTGCACTCATGATTGTCCTGGCCAACTTTTTCCCAGAGGCATTCCAAGTTCTCCGTCCTTCTCTGCAACTGAAACATCAGAATATTAATCTCCGAAGATAGGAGAAGAAACATGCATGTCCTCAAAACAAAAGTTAACTGTCCCTCGAGGCGGCCTTCATAATTTTGGCTACGATCCATTTCGTAGTGAAGGTGTATCAACTCTTTAGCTCTTTTATCACATAGGAGCCTGAGGGATTTATCCCCATCCAAGGCTCTTCGCAACCGAGCCTTACAGCTAAGCAACTCGGACTTGAGCTTGTCAAAAGCCTATGAAAAAGAAGTTTCAGTTAGAAAATGAAAACACGGAGCTAATAAAATCACAAAGATCATCGAAGCTTACCGAAGAACATAACCGTTGAGCCTCCTAATAGGCCGAGCGAGCATCTCCTAGTATGGCCTCTTCGGCCCTAGTTGAACCACACCGAAAGGGGACATAATCATTCGAGACTACGCTCCCATAAGGCGGCCCTTGGCCCCGAACATGCCACGAAGTACCTTCAACGGGTGAAGAAAATGATGGTAGAATATCCTTATCCCTCGAAGTACCTTTGACAGGGGAAGAAGATGGTGGAAAGGGAGGAACCACTCTCCCGAGGCTGGAGACCTCAGGCTTGACAGGCTCAGCTTCATCGCCTTTATGCCTCTGGGAAGACCTTGCCTCACTGTGAGTTTCTTCACCCACCATGGACTCTTTTCGTTTATTATCATTTTCCAGCCCCAAGGCCGACGACCCTCCCTCCTCTCCAAGAGGGCACAGTCTCATCTTAAAGAATTCTCCAATGCCGGCAGTCAAGAAGTTAATAAAAAGGAAAATATTTCCTAAAAGAAAGAATTTTACGGCACTTACCATGGTGTTTGGCCTCCCATCTACCCTTCGACAGGTCTCTTCACTTACGCTCATCGTATGCCAGGCAGGCCTCCAGCTTTCGGGTCCAATCCGCTAGGTCGGGGACCTTGTATGGAAACCATGGGGTTTCTGCAGGAAGGGAAAGAAGACATTATTACGGGGTCCGCCTCCACTATGAACAAAATGATAAAAACACAAGTGTACCACTTACGTGTGAAATTTCATTTCACAGGAAATGGCAGGAACTCCGCCGGGATAATATTGGTGTTTCGCACTCCGACAAATTGACTCATCCACCCTCGTTCCCCATCTTCTTCGTTGCTGGCAACAAGGGGCTGGGTGGATCGACGTCAGAGAGTGATCAGGCCCCGATAGTGCAAGGGCCGGTATAATCTGATGAGATGACTAAGGGTGAACTCGAGCCCGGCTTTCTGCGCGAAGAACCTTATCATCAATACTATCCTCCAAAATGACGGGTGAACCTGTGCCAGGGTAACCCAATATCTTTTAAGAAACTCAAGCACGACTCTGTCAGGAGGACCAAACGTAAAAGGGTACGTATATACGTTTAAAACTCCCTCTACATGGAATGATGTCCTCTTCAAGGGAAGGTAGCAGTACCACCTCTTCCCCCCATCCGCAGTCTCTCATGACTGCCTCGAGGTGTTTTTCTCTTATTGATGGGATAAACCATGATACATACTCCCGATGGCGTTGAACATTGGGAGGTCTCTCTAACGTGAAGTCCCTCCTCGAGACGAAGCAGCACGAGGTTCGTTCACCAGATGCCGGCGGTGTACCACCGATCGGGAAAGAAGTAGAGGAAAAACTCTCCTCTTGCTGGTGGACAGATTCAGGCACGGCAGCCATAGTTGTGGTAAAACAAGAAATATGAGGTAAAGCTCAAAGAAAGAACCTCAAATTAAAAGGGTAGAAGAATTGGTGAGAGAAAAACCTTGTAAAGAAGACAGTTGCTCAAAGCAGCAAAGTCTTCAGATGAAGAAAGCAAATACACATATAGAGCAAGCGGTAACTGTTTTCCTACTTTGAAGGCCAATTAATTCTGACCATGCCATTACCATTTTTGGGGAAATATACCGGTGGGATTGAATGACGATGTCATGCAGCGTTCGAGGGACCAAGGTCCTCATATCAATCTAGCCTTGAGATGGTGCCCGATCTCGAGGATCTCTGTTACTATAATTATGAGCTCTAAGGATCTTTCGATGTCAATCTAACCTCGAGATGGTGCCCGATCTCGAGGATCTCTGTTACGATAATTATGAGCTCTAAGGATCTTTCAATATCAATCTAACCTCGAGACGGTGCCTGATCTTGAGGATCTATGTTACTATAATTATGGGTTCTAAGAAGCTACCAATATCTATCTAACCTCGAGATGGTGACCGATCTCGAGGATCTCTGCTGCCACAAGTATAGGCTCTAAAAGGGCTGTCGGGATCCCCATATCAGTCTAGCCCCGATATGGTTCCCGATCTCGTGGGTTTTTAGTGTCCCAAGTGTGGGCTCTAAAATCCGACTTCAAAATGCAAAAGATTGGCTTTGCATAAGCACTGAAAAATAAAAGACATGAAACAAAAAGGCTTCTTGGCATTCCCAAAAATATATTTACAGAGGTATCATTACAAAGCTCCTCCGAGGAACCGATGCAAAAAAAGAAAGAAAAAGGAAAGCAAAAGAAGAAGGAAAGTCTACTCCTCGCCCTCACTACTATCTAAGTCGCTACCAGAGCCCTCGTCCGAGGAAGTTGAAAGTGCTGACTCTTCTTCTAAGGTCCTGGCCTTCTCAATCTCAGAAGAGAGATCAGCACTATCACGCCCCGAGCCTGGGGGAGATACTGTGTTACACCCCATGTTTTCGTACGTGAGAGTACATCGTAAGTCAATTGATGTAAGCTCAAAAATAAGATTATATTAGATGGAATATATATTAAGTTAATAATGTTACCTTGGAGGTTACAAATATTTAAGATCTTGAATAACGAGTACCAACAGGATTGGAAAGCTTAGAAGCTAAACCAATTGAAGAAAATAAGATTCGTCGAAAGTCGACGAGTTTGAAATGTTACAACATGTACTTTAGGGTGAGACTATGGTTCATTACATGATAAGGAGTTTATGCTATGAGTTATGTTTGTCATATGATATTCGTGTGCTACGTTTTGAAGTAAAACAAGTTGTGGAACAAAAGTTGGCAAAGGTCTTCACAAGTTACATTCATAATATGCTGAAAATTAGGTAAAATGTAACTGCTATTTTCTCCCAATAGACTTGGAATTAGGGGACTATCTACCTACCAAATTGAAGATCTATGAGTCTAGATTCCAACGCATTAAACCGTTTGTCTATACGAAGTCGGAGTAGAGATATATTTGTGTTTTAGCGAGACTGCGCCAAGTAGCTCTCTATGGGACCCACATATGCGGTTTAGATATGTTGATATACATAAGACGCCTCAACCCCCGTTTTAACTCGTTTAGTTTCAGTATATTCAGACCCTATACACCTTAAAACACTCTCTCAAGGTTCTCTCATGATCCAAGACCCAAACAAAAGGGCAAACAACACAAATCAAGTGTCGGGAATCCCGTCGCGCTAGTAAGTTTCTTGATCTTCTTGTTGTTGCTGATTTTTGGGTGGTTACAGCTCGTTTGGGATGTTGTTTTAAGTGGTTTATGTTCTGTAAAATACTCTTCTATGTTTTTAATAACAACCCTAGGTTATTTAAAGTCTTGCAAATGGATTACCCATATTTCAACATCAAAAGTTAGTTCTAGTGAAGAATAACACCTCTGTGAGGTTGTGTTGTCATCGAGGATAGTTGTGGGATGTGTTTTTCTGAAATTTAAAGTTTTTGCTACTGGTTAAGATGATTATAATAGCCTACTAATTGTTCTTAAGCTTGCTCGTATTTTGGTTAAGTTGTTAGGATAATAAACTACATGATAATACTAGGATGAGCTTATGTCACTTCTATGGTGCTGTTTTTCCATTGAGGGTTGTTGTAAGATAAATATAACTTGTATTCCAACTTGAAGCTACTTTAGGAGGTTTGTGTATTTTGTTCTTGTAGATGCTTAAGGTTGTATTGATGTATTTTAAGTTAAATGGTTGGACTAGACATGAACTAGTGAATAAAGTTGCCAATTGAAGAAAGCTGGAGTTGTGGATTGTTTCCTTTGATATAAATATACGGTATAAGGATGAAATCATTGATGAATTACTTCATTATCATATTAATGATGTTTTTAAGTTAATGTATGAAGTCTATAAGGTGTGATATGGGTTATACGGATTCCAATGGAGCTTGCCGCTCAAAATGATTGTTGAACTAATCAGAGAGCTTATTGTGAATTATATTGTGTTGTTTGGGCTGTTTGGTGACCTTTGGTAACATATGGGATGTAGTTAAAATAGGGTAGGTGCTGTCCGTTTTATGTTAGAATATTGGTTTTGAAATATGAGAGTTACAATGCTTATATGATGACGACGAAATCGGGTTCTCATTGTAGATGCAAGAAGATCATATTGAGCTTGGTTGAC
>ML282040.1:17027-77286 GCA_005239495.1 Nicotiana undulata | reverse complement strand
CTTAATTTCCATGTTTTTAGGCCTAAAATCTAGTGATTAATTGAATAAATTAAGAGGAAACGACGTCAAGAGCACTTACCTATGGAGTTATGGCAGTCGGGGAGCTTGATTTTCGTTTATGGGTGGGTTTGAGGAAGAAGCGGGGAGTGAAAAATGGGAGTGACCCGTAATGGGTCTGTTTCTGGGGTTATTAAAATCACTGGGTGTATTTACCCTTCGCGTTCGCGAGCCACTGGCCGCGTTCGCGAAGGCTTGGCAACTGGGACCTATGCGTTCGCGGAACCAGGGCCGCGTTCGCGTAGGTCTGACCCCCTAACCCTCCGCGTTCGCGTGCCACTGCCCGCGTTCGCGAAGAACAACCTACCTGACCCCCAGACCCCACCCCATAACACTACTCGTTCGCGAGAGGGGCGTCGCGTTCGCGTAGAGCAGCCCCCCATAGCTCCGTGTTCGCGCCCGTACCCCTGCGTTCGTGTAGAACAAAAACCCAAGCCACACTATTTACCCTTCGCGTTCGCGTGCCCTTGTCTGCGTTCGCGAAGGGTACCACACCATNCTCACCCGAGCCCTCGGGGCTCAAAACCAAAAAACACACGACTCCCAAAACATCCTACGGACTTGTTCAAGCTTTTAAATCATCAAAATATCATCAAAAATCATGAATCAAACCTCAAAACTCTTAGAATTTTCTCAAACTTCATAAACTTCCAAATTTTTCATTTTTGATCCGAAACACGTCATTTCAAGTCCGTTTTACACCAAATTTTTCAGATAGGACAAATAACATATAACAAACCTGTTCCGGGCTCCAGAACCATAATACGGGCCCGGTAACACGGTTTTCACACAATTATTCATTTTTAAATTTCTTTATAATTTTCAGAAAATAATTTTCTTTAAAAATTTATTTCTCGGGCTTGGGACCTCGGAATTCGATTCCGGGCATACTCCTAAGTCCCATATTTTCCTACGGACCCTCCGGGACCGTCACATCACGGGTCCGAGTCCGTTTACCAAAAATGTTGACCAAAGTCAACTTTATTCAATTATTCAATTCAAAAATTCCATTTTTATCACATTTTCACATAGAAGCTTCCCGGCTACCTGCTCGGGCTGCGCACGCATATCGAGGTGAGACTAACGGAGGCTTTCGGGGCCTCGAAACACAAATTTAGCTAGAATTACTTAGGATGACCTTTTGGGTCATCACAAAAATACATTAAATCAATTGAGATTAAAAATACATTCACAGGATGTTTATCACATTGAACTTCCTCCGTGCTAACACGCTTTCTCTTTTTGGGTTTAATAGCAATATTTTGTTGTATACCAGACGTATTTTCGATTTTTTTCCTTTGTCTTTTGCATGCGATGCTTCAACCCATTTTTTCCTTTGATTGTCCTTTCGAACGTCTATTGCATGTGGTGATTTCGACCCCTTTAACACCGTCTCTTCGAAATCAGAGTTATAATAAACATGAAGAGATGAAGATTGACCGCCGTTGCTTAAGATTTTGATTTTTTACCAGTTGAATTTTTACCCATCTTTCAACTTGGCAAGAATGATAATATTATTTTTCAATTTCTACAAAAGAGCCTTAATTTTAAAAAAATAGTTAAGAAAAAGATTAAGAAGACACAATAGATAGTATTGATCGGATAAAAATAAAGAGATTTGGGGGATTTGAAAATTTTAAAATTTGGGGAAGATAGAGAAGAAAAGCGTAAAAGAAGGAGAGAGGGGAGGAGAAAGAGGAAAGTGCTGAAGTTACTTTTGATTTTGAATAACGATAAAATTGGCTATGCCATACCAATTAAAATAAATAAAAACTTAAAGTTGGGCTATAGGGTGCCAATATCTAAAACTATGGCTTTTTTATGCCAATTTTCTTAATAGGTTGTTATACCATGCCGTTTTTTCTTTTCTTAAAGGGGGTATGCCGAAATGGCCATTACTGCAAAGGGCCGTTGGCCAACGGTCATTTTTGAATTTGACCATTGGCAACGGTTAAGAAAATAAAAAAAAATAAAAATTTTTGTAACGGCTATTGGGCTGAACCGGACTGCAGCCCGTTAAAAACTCGTTAACGGGTTATCGAGCTTAGCGGATTCCGGTGCACTGGCATCCAAAAACTGTTCGTCTAAAACCTGCTTCCCACCCAACCCGTCCCAGCCCGCCCCCGAACGTTACAGTACCGGGTTGACCCGGGCTGAACCGGGTTGAACCGGGTTGTAAACGGACCAGCCCGACCCAATTACAGTAAACCAGATTGGGCCTGCATTGTTCTTTAAAGCCCACCTAAGAATCTGAATTCCACGCGCGCAGTTGTCACGTGCATATCGCGCTTGGCACCCAAAACACACACACATCACACAAACACACTCTCTCTCCTCTACATCTCTCACAGTGCAAACCCTAACGCCTAAGCTCGATCTCAAGTCTCGTATCGGAGCTGCTACTTTTCCCCATTTCTGAAGGATTTTGATGTTTCATACAGTACAATTCCGGTTTAGCGTTTATTGCTGAGATAGGGTTTTCAGGTTGCTAAAATGGCGGAGGCTTCAAGCTCTCGAATTACAATTACCCTAGGACGCAGCGGTCAGGTAGTTCCTTTTTTGAAGTTCTACTTACATGCTTAAAAAATCGCAACGCAATTCGGAAATGGAGAAACGATGCAGTTTCATCAGCTTTTGTATGAATTTTTAATTATTTTCTTGTTCTATGTACAAATGAGGAAGTGATTAAGTATCTGGAAAATTCTGTTATTATTGTAACCGAGAGTTATGCTAAAGAAGTGAATTTATCTTTGAATGTTACCTTTTAAAATAGAAAAATTGAATTTATCTTTTAATGTTTTATTATTAGGTTGGAGGGGATTAGTGTTATGTTATGGAAATGGTGTTACGGAGCTGTTGTTGAGTAATTCAATTTTCATTGTGACAATATTTTGATTTTGGCTTTTCATGTGTGAAAGGTGGTAAAGAAGGCAGGGTCTGTATTAGGTCATCCCTTTCCTGATTCAGGGCCAGCAGTTGGGAGCAAACGGTCTGTCAGAGATAGGCTAGGTACTACTGCAGATTCAACAAGAGAATTCAATAATAAACGGTAAACTCTCCATTGTTTTCCTCGTAATCATTTGGTTGTGTGATTTGATCTTTTTGAAAGCTTGAAACTAGGAAAGTATGATTTAGCTTGCATGTCTATTGGTGTTAGTTTTTGAGTGATATTAAAACATTTTATGAGTGGGAGAAAACTATTGATTGTAAATAAATTTCAATGTAATTTAAATACTTTAACCAAATGTTCAGTTAGTTTTGTAGTCTAATAACAACAACAAAAAACCCAATGTAATCCCACAAGAGGAGTTTGGAGAGGATAGTATGTACACAGTCTTACCCCTACCTTATGAAGGTAGAGAGATTGTTTCGTATCGACCCTCGACTCAAGGGAAGCATAGTCACATTTTTGTAGTCCAAATAAACAACAACAACAACTACCCAGTAAAGTCCCACAAAGTGGGGTCTGGGGAGGGTAATGCGTACGCAGACCTTACCCCTACCCCGATAGGGCAGAGATTTTTGTAGTCCAAATAGTGAACCAAAATTTCCTAATGTATTGAGTGAGGTGATTGCTATACGTTTGTTAGAGTAATATGTTCATCATTTACACACTATCAACATTTCATTTTTGCAGTCAGCGAGGAGATGAAAGTAGATTGAGCTCTAGTTCCTCTAGTGGCATTGATGGTAATATTTGCACTGCTTCTCTACTGTATATTCTTGTTTGTTAATATACATCCAAATTCAAGATTGTCAATTGTGTTCCTTATGATTTAATAAAGATGCGCGGCTTGGTAAAGATGACCTGCGATATAAAATCATGCGGAAAACTGCACTTGACCGAGGTCAAAGCAACGGCCATCAGAATGGGGTGGATCTTCGTGATTTTCTTTCAAGGCCAGCTCAATCTTCAACAGCAAAACCTAGTTTGCTACAGCAGATCCCCGAGCTGAGGGATAATAGACCACGAGTACCTGAGCCAAGGGATAATAGACCGCGAGTACCTGAGCCAAGGAATGATAGACAGCGAATGATTGATTCAAGAGGTTCTAGACAATACTTACCTGAAATCAGAGATTCAAGACAGTACATACCTGAAGCCAGGGATTTTAGGGGGCACCGTCCTGAGCTAAAGGAGGTCAGGTATAATACACCCGAGTCAAGGAGTTTGAGCATACTGGGACGCGCTCCCTCCACAAGAAATGCAGATGCTTTGCCACAGATGGAGTCGATAAGAAATTCTTATTCCCCCTGGACACTGGATCGTTTAAGGCGAAAATCACCAGACGGAGTTGTGAGTTCTTCTAGAGGTATCTCACCACCAAGGAGAGGGGAGGAACTGCAGAGAAGACCTCCAGTCACACCTTATGATGACCCGAGACTCAGTTCATACACAAGGAAAGATGTCTCTGAGTTTTCACGCCCCATGACTTCTGCAGCTTACCCGTCGGATACATCCCAACCTGCTGCACCTGGAAAGACTGTTGCACCATTGCGTGCCCCAATTCCACAGTCACGCAGTCTAGTGCAGAAAAGTTCCTATGGAGTACAATCTACTTGACTTTCTACTTTTTCTTTGTTTCCTCTTTTGCTAAAATTTCATGTTCAGATTTCTTATAGCTTAGATGATTATATGGTGAGGTTTTTCTTGTGGTAATCAAACATCATATTTATCCTATTTCCAGGGCTGCAAACTATTTCCTCCTTTCAAGTATGTGACCTCTGATAATTAAGTGTAGTTCTGCATTACTTCCATTCCGGTATTAAGTAGAACAGATTCTCATAAACATCAAGTTGTTTGCTTGTAAAAACATATCTTTCTTCATTCTTAGATAAAAGTTGCTAAAAGGAAAATGGTTAACCTTTTTTAAAGAAGAAAAAAGAAAGAGGTCCTTGCTTGTATATAATCATCTGTTATCCATTCTTGAGAATTATGTGAAATATACCTTTTTGGATATTTGTTGGCTCTTCCATAAGCTGTGGTTCTATTCTTAACGATGCATTTTGGTGTTTTGTGCACTTTGCACCAAGAGTTTATTCTTTAATAAATTGTTCACCTATCAAAATAGATGAACCTTACTGGATCTTGCAAATATTTGGATAGCTGTAACTATGGTATCTTGTATTCTCAAATTCCTGTCCAAGATAAAACTTAAAAGGCAATATTTGGCTAGTTACATGATTCAACATGTCTACTTTCTGGTCTTAAAATTTAAGCCACAGCCATGTCTTGAGAAAATTCATATTGAGGATGATGGATAAATGATTGGAGGTTAAAAAAACATAAAAAGTTAAAAAGAATTTGGTTCACTGGTCACTAAAGTTTCATTTTCTTCCCCTCGATGCAGGTTGAGGATCAGCCTACTGTTGATAGTTTTTTGCACTCGTTGGGTCTAGACAAGTATGCTATCAATTTCAAGGCTGAGGAAGTAAATGTCCTTCACCTTCTAGTATCGCTTTTCAGTTGCAACATTATTGATTATTAATCTCATCTTTGTTAATATTAAGCATCAGTTCATGTTTAAGATTAGCACTCGAGGCATGCATGTAATTGAAATGCTTCATACCATTAAAACTCTGCAATATCTATTGCCCCAAAAATTGTAGAAGATTTAAACAGCTCGTATTCAGTTATGAGATCTTGTGGATTGGGATTTGGATCCAAGGTACTTGATATGGTTGCTTAGAATGTTGAAGTCTTAGAACATTAGAGAGTTTATACCTACTTGATACCACAAGTGTGCGAAGAAAATACTGCCTTTCTAAACTATCTGACATTCTAGTTCTGGTTAGCCAGAAATTTGTACTACTTCAGGTTTCCAATTTTTCAACTGATGTATCAAACTTCAAAGTTCATTTTAGGGATAATACATAATTACCCCATTGGGGTTGTCCCACTTTACTAGATGCATCCTTCTATTTTGCGGGGGGGTCCTATGACCCCCCTTAACAACTTTGAACTGATATCATTATCCCCTTTCTAGCCCAGATGACATGGAGAGTGTATATCACTTGCTTAAAGAGAGTGAGGGGATTAAAAAATTATTTAAAAATTTAATCTTTTCAGATTTTTTATTAAATGTACTTTTTTTTACTTTTCTTTCCTTTTTGTTTCACTGTTCCTCGTAATTTTCGTTTTCTTTTTCTTCTCTTCTTCCTTCTTCCTTAATAACATGTCCCTCCTCCACCACTTCACCGCCTCCATCTCCACCAAACCCACCAGAACTTTTTTTCAGCCAAAAGAAAAAGTTACACTATATATTCAACCATTAAATCACACTCACCACCACATTGATTGCCACAATCTCCGCACATCGGTTTAAAAAAAAGCTTAGGTAGCTTCAACCAAAAATATATGGCTTAATAGAAATTTGAGATTTTGTTTTCCGAAGAAACCAGCTGTTAAGGAAGGACAAAGTCGTGGGAGCTCCGATTCGAAATCTTTATGGGTCTTCTTCGGTTACAGATTTTAGGAGATGGCCGAATATTCATGAAATCAGAAGCTTTTTATATTTTTATTGGAACTTTCCTTTCTCTGATGAAATAAATTAGCAGTGAAAATAGCCATGGAATTCTTCTTCTCCTTCATTTGATTTCATTTTGTTAACTAAAGATTCTTGGAATGACGGGCAAGAAAGAAAGTGAGGGAGCGTTAATGGGGTTTGGGGCAGAGGTTTACTGGAAGGTGCTGACAAGCATTTTGGGGGAAGGATGTAAAATTACCTTCCTTTTTTAAGTTTTTTGTGTTTTGACACGTGTCAAGTACATATTGGTGTGTGCCCATCACTCCTTATGTTGAAAGTGGAGTTGGCTTAAAAAGTATGTAATTTGATTACTTCAAAGTTGTACAAGGGGGTCATAGGACCCCCACAAAATAGAAAGGTGCATCTGGGAAAGCGAGACAACCCCAATGGGGTAATTATATATTATCCACTTCATTTTATCAAAGGAACGATGAAATTTCGCTGCTTCTGCCCCATAAAGTTGGCCTAGATCTGGCAAACGAAGAATGGTAAATGAGTAGTTGTTTTATGGTTAAAGTAATTATATGCTTTTGTTAGTTCAGATAGAAACTAGTGTTTGTGAGTGTAAGGATTGTAGTCAAAGTATTCCAACAGATACCAAGTTCATATTCAGAATGTAGTAAATATTAGAACAGCTGGGCAAAAAATAAAAATAAATTAAGAATGTAACATTCTTCTTTTGTAGCTAGTATGAGGACAGAATACCAGAAGATAGAACTGTTAAGGTTGGGCCTGCGGGAGCTAAAGCTTAAAGAAACACACCTTATTTGCAATGTGTTCGCGATGTATATTTGTGACTGGACTAGTGGATTAAGAAGTAGAATTTGACAGACTTATGCGTTGGACGATAGGATTGGGATGAACTAGGTGTGGGTGACTTCTAACTTCTAAGAGAAACTAAAAATGGCAAGCAACTTATCGAAAGGTGGATTCCTTGCTGGAGAAAGGGCATGTGATGTTTTCAGTGCATTGGTCCAAGGAGTAATGCTAACACGAGCCTATCCAAGGCAAAGCCTGGTTATTGCATTGTGTATATGTATTGGACGAGCTACTATAATACTTATACCTTTTGCGGCATGGGGTTAAATTTTGGAATTTGGACAAGCTTGGCATTTAGGTGAGGATTGTGTTGAGGTTGCCGCTACTGTAGTACTATTTGCAGCTGTGCTCACTGTGACTCCCCACATCATACGTCTTCATAAACGTGTACCTTCCTGTCAAGTTTAAATGTGAATGTCTTTCATGTATGGGAAGTCATACAAGAGGGTTGATTTAGGAGCATCTGTTCATGTTTTCTTTTGTTAGACTCAGTTTGCTGATATGATTCGGTCCTTAAACTCAGTTTACTCTATTTCTTGTCACCAATGTGTTAATGCGCCATTTTTATTGTATTGTTGATGAATTGCGGGTGTAAATTCTTTCCAGCTATTATACATATTTACCTTGAACTGTGCTGCAGGTGGATCTGTATTCATTGAAGCAGATGGGTGACAATGATCTGAAAGAGTTGGGAGTACCCATGGTACGCTCTTATTAAATGCGATATTTGATCTATTCTTGGAGACCTAGTGTCTCAGTTGAATGCTCTGGATTTTCTTGTGCGTGTCAATGTTTCTTTTCTTCATGTTCCCACTTATTTCTTTTGGGGTGTTCACGGTCATAAATTTTCTGATTTGCCTTTTCTGCTTAATTGAATTCCTTTTTTTCCTTGTGTGGCACTTATATGTCCAAACATTCTGTCAAGCTATCTCGAAATAATTTTAGCTTCCGACAAGGAAATATTTAAAATATATTACATGATACAAGAGTTACAGCGGACCATTTTCGCAATTACATCTTCTTCTTTAACCAGTTTTCGGAAACAAAAAAATACGTTGATCTATGCACCGTCAATGTATATTATAATTACTAAGTGGAGAAGTATAGAGCGATGGGCCTATTATCAACAGAGTTTTCGAACTGTGCGCCACATGCCCTTGGATATTTCTTAGTTATCCAAAATTCATGTATATTATAATTACATGTATCGAACCCTTCTCCTAATAACTTCATAAAATCAAGTAGTCATTCATTTGGAAAGAGAAAACATGACTTATCTTCTCAGATGACTTCATAAGGAACTGCCCTCCCTCTGTTAGAACCTTGAGAAAAGTGAGCAGGAGAGCATTCATACATACAAAGAGAGACAGAGGGAGCTCAGGGGCCTTTCTTTTGTGTTCAACTGATATTCTGGGCCCAACTTCGACGATCCTGTGGATGTAAGTCAGAGGAAAGTGACTCTGGGGAAGCATATCCACATGACATATCTATAGTTTGGCATGTGTTATAATGCACCTGTCTTTACCCTTTTGCTTTATCGGTTTAGCAGTTCTGGAATTATGGTTTTTTCACTCCTAGTTTTTCTGAAAGAGATGCCTAAAATTGTAGGGTCCGAGAAAAAAGATTCTGCTTGCTCTAGCATCCCGTGCCAAGAGACAAAGTATGATTACGTGAACTGATGCAATTCAGATGCATACTGGAGCTTTGATGCAAAAACCATGAGACCTGAAGTGAGATCATGCAACTCTTCAGAAGCCTTATAGAGCATGTGTTTCCTTCTCGTTCTAGGTGGACGAGCAATGATATGGATCAGTTGTTAGATGTCCTTTTGTCAATTCTGTAGTTTTCTATACAGGGCAAAATATTTTGCCGAAAAAAGTCTGATTCTTTTGTTGTGTCACTGTTTTTGCCTTCTCTTCTTTGTGATCTCATTATTTTGGAATTACATACATGTAATTCCGAAGCATTAGCGGGTAACTTTCTTTTTTATTTGAACTGTGAAAGATATGGGAAATGAATGAGCCCAGCTGCCACATGCGCATATATTTGTCTGGTGAAGTAAAAATCTTTTAAATACGTTGATGCGGTTGTTAAAGTAAGGTGTGCAAAACGTCTTGCAAGTGTGCTTATTAGTTAGACAGGTTGATGTTGTTACGTTGGTGGCGGATTTTTCTGTCTCGTTTTTGTTTTTTCCTTGTAACTTCTTTTGGGGTCTGGGATAGCCCCGTTTATGGAATTTGAACCTTGTTCCTAAGTTGATAAAGGGTGTTGTCGTGGCCACTTTGTTTTTGTACTGTTTCTTATTTTTTTTTTTGGGGGGTGGGGGGGAGTGGGGATTAAGTATTAAATGTTAATATAGATCCGTCTTGTTTTAGGGATGCCACTATTTTTCTGCAGAACTACGTTTTCTTTGAATTTTCTTCTTTTGAGCAATTGGTCAATGTAGTGGCGAGGACGAATTTGGGATTCTGGAACTCTGGATATTGCACTTCTCAAGTCACTAGGTATCACCAGGTCATTTGACATTGCATTTCCATTTTACAGATGGGTCGTTTGATAGGATGTATTAGGAAAAATAATATATGTATTAGTTTTAATACTAATAATGTCTTGTTTGGTAGTGTTTTTAACCTATGTAAAGCGGATACTTGTATTAGTTATATATCCTATTCAGTACTATTTTTATACATAGTAAACTATGGCATTAGCAATATCATGGTTTTAATACATGGATAGCATGTATAAAAACATAATTGCTCCTTAAAAATCTTTTCCAAACGAATGTGGAGGGTAATTTTTCGTAAACAAATAACTTTCCAAACTAAAAAGTTGATAAGAAATAGTTTCAACATAGCTAATACCCAGCATTATTAATATACCCTATTTAGTACTATTCTTATAAGCCCTTGGGAACGACCACTAATAGACACCCAAGTGACAAATCTATGGCCAGTCATTTGGGAATGGCACCCTTGGCTCTTTGGATGAACAGCGTTACAGCAGCAATTCCACCCTTAGGTCTCTTGAATGGGAGGTTGAAGCCGGGGGCAGAAACTTGATGTTGTCAGCAAGTGTGACACAATAATTGTTTTCTTCTCGAACTATATACTATATAACTATAAGACTTGACCAAACATTTTATGTACGAGTTAACCAAACACGAGTAACGATTCCGTATTTATGTGATATTTATGTAAGCCGCCGACAACTAGAATAACGATCCTGATACCAAAGAGACTGATATCGCAGATCAAGATCAAACAAAGGAAGTGGCTTTAATGCGCTATTCGCAACAATCAGATTTTTGTCGAGGTATAATCAAAGGCTCTATGCGGGCTCAAAGGCGCAAAACAGTTATTTGGAAACTCTTTCAAGCAAATGTGCATTTTCTATTTTTCTGTCGGAAAATTCCAGTTCTTAGCTTTCTTTAGCCTCTGGATGTAGTGGTAATTTTGCCAACAAACTTATAAAAGTAGTTTGGCTTGCGTGGATCGATCTCTGGGAAAATGTCTTGAAAGCTCATGCTACGTGACTGTTATTCACAATTTCTTGTGATTTCTAAGACAGATTCAGTCGAAAAAATGGACTCAAGATTATTCGTAGACAAAACATTCAGAGAAAATCTTTTGGGCGTCATTTAGCCGAAAACTTGGAGATTTTGCCGGCAAGTATCCTTTTTATAATTCTATTAAAAACTCTTTAGCAGAGTCCAGAGTCCTCTAAAAAAATTCATGTGTGGATAGAAGGGAGGGACCATCTCAACTTCCATCAAAGTTTTGGTACAAAAACTTGTGCTTTAAATTTATGCATTCCTACACTCTTAATACTAAATTATTAAAATTTGTGGTGGCACTTTATAAATTAAAAATAAGAAACTTGGCTCTAGAGAATTTCAAAACCTCATGAGTCCCTACTCAATTGATTATTGTACCATCCAAATGGATTCTCATGATCTCATTCACAACTACTTATTCAAATTTTCATCATAGAATAAGGTATTAAACTAACGTTGCTAGAATATTAGGTTTATGGTCAATTCTGTCTTCTTTCGTTCTCATGCAACTAGCTTAATTTCATATCCTTGTTCTTTTCTCCAAGTCCAATTTTTGAATTACACAAGTCTGCATATTCAGCACTTTATCTTCTCTATTTTTTAGATAGAAACTTTGGGTTTTGCGATAATATGGTATGATTCTTTGTACACCTGTTATCTTACAATGAACTTGCAAAATTACTAATAAAGTTATAGTGGTTTATTATATTGTTATTGCCAATTATGATATTGGTGAGTGCCATATATATTTTATTAATCCTATTTTTTTAAAAGAATAATGCAATCATTTTGAAATGGAGAACAGATGGCATATGTCCAGTTCACAAAATTCCAATATCTTTTGATCTAACTTAAATAGTAGAAAGGGATTACTTGTATTATCACATCTCGTATGCTCCTGTCTCTTCTTACTTATCTTGTCTTGCTTTACTTAAACGACAACAATTAATTATAATATCAGGGACAAAAGGACTTTAATTAAAACTCTCCCTCCTAAAGTTCCATTTAGTTGAACTATGCACATGAACCCTTTGAGATGAGTTTGATTTGATTTTTCTTAATTGAGAAAAAGCTCAACGACATGCGATAATTATTGGTCAGTTAATTAAACATTCCTTAATGACATGCCAAGATTAATTAAATTAAATTAAAGAAAAGAGAAAAAACCATGCTTCACTGAAGCTTCTTTTTCTAGTGAAATATTTCTGACTTTGTGTTGCTGTGTCAATTTTGGCATTCTTTTGAGTAAGAAAAAGAGAGAAAAAGAAAACATTTTTGAGTTTCTTAAGGGACTTTGTCTCTTGAATAGAAGTAAAATAATTAATGGATGGAAATTAGACTTTTTAAAAGAGTTGGCTGATGGTAGGGGCCACTTATGATCCTGTAATCTACACAAAGGTAAAAGATAGGAATATAAGATACATGAAATGAAGAAGAAATCAATCAAAGATCAAAGATTAATAACCAAACCAACCCAACCCACCCAACCACCCACCAAAAATCTAATTAATTCCAAGGTTTGTCCTTCAAAAATTAAAGGAAAATTTATTCCACATGTTGATATAGAGAAATAGCCTGATGACAGCATGCCTAATTGGAATTCTTCTCCTAAAGCATTCGAATAGACTAAAAAGAAACCATAAAAAAAGTATGGGTTTGCTGATCAATGAGGTAGGTGCAAATCTTGAAATTAAGAGTTCAAACTTATTTGTCTAAGTTTTGATGGGCAGAGTCGCTCGATATTTATATGCTGAATAAAAATAATAAAAATTTAATATAATATTTAAATACGTATAATGTGATCCGGACACCACTGTCATCATAAAAAAAACTAGAAAGAAAGAAAAACAATTAAGAGAATTCAAGAAAAAGGAGTGGGAATTGATGAGAATGAAAAGATGGATTGGTGGACTAATTTTTCTTCACCAATGGAAGATCTTTCTTATAAGAGACAATGGAATAAGCACACAAAATCTGATAGTTTGTAATATGTCCCACAAAGTTACAATTTATGGGGCCCAATCAAAAGGCAACAACTGTCAACATAAATGCCTTTGCCAAATAAATAATGTAATAGTATATTGTTTAAATATATTTGAACGATATAAGATGATGACTTGATTCACCTTAAACAATTAAATTATATGGTTTGTTTCCTCTAAGAAGATATGCTCAGATCTCATAGAAGACCCTAACCCTAATTAGTATATATGCTTACATCATCAACCACTTCCTTAATATTCCTTTGTTTAGCAACTAATCTCCCATCATATTTTTTAATTGCATTCCTTTTGACATGGTCAAGATAAACCCTATTTCTTTCACATTTTTTAATGAATAGGAGTGTGGATAATTGCAAAGAACCTTCATTTAAGTGCTGAATAATCACAACTCTACAGTTATTAGTGCATGAATATAATTTAGAGTGCTGTAGTAGATGGGACTAGTCACCCACAGATATTTATTTAAATGAAAATGAATTTTATTTTTTCTAATATTTTATTAGCTTTTGGTAGATAACAATACATGAATATAATCCACTAACCAATTGGTCAATAAAACAAAGTGTTAAATAAGCCTTTTTAAGTACAGTGATAGATTTGTTGAGTCCTTCCAGGTGATTACATCCTCATCTTTCTTTGACTTTTGTTGTATTGCATTTATAATATTTAAAACATTCTCCTCTTCTCAAGCATGGAATATTTGTTTTTTAAGTAATCAAGTGGTACCATAATTGCATGTTTTTATTTTGTATTTTCTTCAAAAGTAAGAATAAAAGATAATATTTAGTCTTTAATCATACACACTGAATCCTCTTTGGTTGGAAAAGTTTATGGTGTATCTACCACATTACTATTTATAAGATTTGTTTATATTGCATGAGAGACAGCTTCTTAAATATGACTATTCTTTTCCCTCTCCCTATCTTTAATATTGTTTATGCCCTGTGCCATTTATTATATACAAAAAAGCTTCTCTCAGCTGGTGTTGCATGGCATAGCTAGTCAAATGAATATAAGTTTTATATGGATTGACGGTATAAAAAATATTTACACAATCAACTTATATGTAATATAATTAAAGATAAATTTCTATAATATAATAGTAAGTGATAAGATAGTAACTAACCTGCTATAATAGGTTATAAATTATGTTGATCATATAAAGAAAATTACACCGTTAGTATACATTGTCAGGGTACATAACTTATGGCTTAGCTAGTCAAAAGCCCATTGAAATTACTATATAAGGAAGAGTATGCACACACAAATTAGCCCATCATAAGTGACACAAAAACATCATCTTTCTTTTATTCTTATTAATTTCTCTCTTTCAAATCCATTCAAGAAAAAATGGCCAAGGATGTCTCTAGTACTTTTCATTATCCATTATCCAATAATGGAGAAAATTATGAATCCTCTTCTAAATCATGTGTAGAAAACAAGAGGCTCAAACTCTTTGGTTTTGAGCTTGATCCTTGTCCAAAAATCCAAAAGAAATCTAAAGAAGATGAAGGAGATCATGAAAGTGTAAATTCATCATCAGCATCCACAGTTTCATCAGGAAGAGTAATTGCATCAAATGGTAATAAGCCTGATGATCATGAAGAAATAATGAAGAAATTTGAGTGCCAATATTGTTTCAAACAATTTGGTAATTCTCAAGCTTTGGGAGGGCATCAAAATGCTCATAAGAAGGAAAGAATGAGGAAAAAGAGGCTACAACTTCAAGCAAGAAAAGCCAGCTTAAGTTGCTATCTTCAACCTTTTCAAAACAGCAATCAGTTTTATGATCCTAATTCTTTCTTTGGGAATTCTGATCAGTTTACAGTGTATGATGAATCCCAAATTAGTTTCAGCCCTTATGATCAAGAATCCCAAGTCTTAGCAGGAAAATGGCCATTTCAGCAAGATTCTTGTATGTTTACTCTTACACATGGAGAGAGATCATCAAGAGGAAATTGCAATAAGCCTGCAGAAGTCATGAATTTGCCTAATTCAGCTTCTAAACAAAAGTGTAATTCTTTGGATCTTCAATTGGGATTAAGTTTGCATTGAATATTGCAAAGATAGATTAATATTTATAGTGTTCTAGTTTAGAGACTAGAGATTAAAGAGCCTCATGCATGGTCTCTTCATTTTCAAGATTTTTAGGTCTATTTTTATACACTTTGTAAACATGAAAAAGAAATGGCGAAGAAAAAACAAAGAAGGTTTTGCTAATTCTTTTTTTAATTTTATAATATTATGAAAATATACCATGATCAGCTTTTTCAATTAATTTACATGACAGAATTAAGCTGAAAACGTTGAGGATAATTGGTTTTGTCTACCACATAGAATCATAGAATGTATATATCAAACTTGCAAAGAAATTAGTTTTGAACTTAAAGTCCAAAAATAATAATAAAGTTGTTGTCCATGTTCTAGAGAAAGAGGAGGCCTTTCTGGTTTTGTCTAATTTCCTAAATTGATCGATCAAATTAAGCTGATGAAAATTGCTCCAATTTCTCAATCATGTTTGTTTCAATCGTTTATAATAATGTTGGAGCCTTTCGTATCCTGTTACAACTGTTGATACAATTATGAAGATGTACTATTATTTTATTAAATGTTTTAAAATTGCTGTTTTTGTTATCAAAGAAAAGGAGAGAATAATTTCAACCTGTGCTTTTCACTAGGATTAGAGGAAGGGGGGAATGTTTAATTTCCATGAGTTTTACTTTTTCCCCATTTAACTAGTACTCCTACTTTTTTCACTTTATTTTTTAAGCTTTTCTACAGCGTAATGGGAATTTAGTTTATATAAACTCGTAATCTCCTATATTTTACTACTATCTTCCATTTACTTTACAATTATTGAAATCTAGTCTTCCCCCCTACAATTTTAGCATTCAGTATAGATTTCAAGATGGGTTACATACATAACAAGGAAAGTTTCATTTTAGTTTAAGGATCACAAGTGTAGAAGAATAGTGAAAGACTATTTTTATTTTTCTATCTTAATCAAACAAAGGCATCTACCAAAAAGACAAACACGTCGTTCCAAGCTATACAGCGGAAGAAAACCCTTAGAAAAATTTATATATTATTGAAACGAGGGGAATAAGCCCTCTCCTTAAGCCAATTAAAATTATTCACATGTAATGTTATTAATTAATTAACTATTAACTAATAACTAATTCAGCTATATTGCAGAACCAGAAAAAGTCACACATAACTTATTTCTTAATTAATTAATTAAATAACTAAATTAAAATATCAGAAATTTTACTATAGAATACTTAAAAATATTATTAATAAATTTAAACAGTTTGATAATTTTGTGTATTAAATTAAAATAGTGTAAATATTTATATCAAGATTAAAAAATCACACATTGAACTATATTATATTAAGGGATATAAATGGTTAATGATATTAAATTAAGACAAGAGTAATGAAGGCCACATGAAAATATGAAATATTAAATATTAGGTAACTTAATAGCAATAATTAAAATTTCAAAAATATTTAATATATTAGAAATATAAGGGAAAGATGATTTGAACTTGAGATTCGATTAAAATTATGATAAATACGCTCAAACTATGGATGTGACCACAAAATTAAAGTTTTACTAGATAAATTTATATATTATTAAAAGGAGATGAAGAAGCCCTCTCATTAAGCCAAGTGACAGATTTAAAATTAGGCACATGTAATGTATTAACTAATTACCTATTAACTAATAACTAATTCAGCCATATGGCAGAACCAGAAAAATCACACATAACTTATTTTTTAATTAATTTATTAAATAAATAATTCAAATATTGAAAATTTACTATATGATTCTTAAAAATATTATATAAATTTAAATAGTTTAATAATTTTGAGTATTAAATTGAAATAATATAAATATTTATATCAAGATTAAAAAATCATACATTGGTCTATATTGTATTAAAGGATATAAGTAGATAATGATATCAAATATTAATGAAGGCCACATGAAAACATGAAATATTGTATTTAGATAACGTAATAGCAATAACCTATATATTATTAATAGAAGAGAAACAAGTCATCTCCTTAAGTCAAGTGGCAGTCTTAAAATTAGCACATATAATATATGCAAGTACTAAGATCAAGAGGTTGGATTGTTACAAATATAAAAAAAGAAAACATATTATCCAGTACGAATGAGAAACAATTTCATGTCCTGCCAAATCATATCTGCGCATTATGTTGGTACTAATACTAGCAAGAAGGATAAAAGAGAGGGATGTTTCATTTATATGTTTTAAAGTGTAAAGAGGAGACCCTTTTTACTTCTATTATTTAGTTATTTGATTTTATAACTGTTGACAGTTTATATTAATCCCGTTTTCGTTACATTTGTGATCATGTAAAGACAAATCTCTATGTTAAATAGAGAATTTTCACATCCAAATTAATCAACAGTTCAGCATATTGTAAATTAAATGCGTAACAAAATATTTAAAATTGTAAGAGTGAAGAGATGTATGGAGATTATAAATGAAATGGTTGAGGATTTGGGGCATTTTAAATCTCAACAATTGTGGCGGATCTAGAATTTCAAAGTCATGGGTACTCGCTAATAAAAATTTTGGAAAAAAAGAAAAAATGAATTTAGTGATGGATGCTTACTCGATACTTATCTAAAGATTTTGATCATTGCCTAGGTAAATCTACTAATTATAGCCAGAGACAATGGGTGCTTAAGCACCCATATTGTTTCATGTAAATCCGCCAATGCTTGCAAAGAAGAAATAATGCTGAAGTGTCCCTTTGGATCGAAAGTCTTTATTATTTACCTTCTTTGACAAGATCCATAGCGTTAAAAGTACGTAATTGACAAAAATGCAAAAAAGACTTCACATGAAATGAGTTCTCTTCATATTTCTTTGCTCCTCAAAACTCATGGAATTTTCAATTAACAGTTCAAAAAAGACACTTCTAATTAAGTCTTTTTTGGTGATCTTACCTACACTATGAGTAAGATTGCATTATTTATGCCTTATTTACTTTGAAAGTTACTAGATATCAAATATATGGCATTAGTGTAAGTCACTGATGACATAAACTTAGCTTCAAAACTTCATATCAAACTAGCGATCCGTACGTTTCCTTTTCTTTTTATTTTACCTATACCTACTTAATTAAGGGGATTTTGTTGGTATTCTCTAATTATTGTTCATATGACACTAGTCAAACCATGATCAAAAAAAGAAAAAGATGGAGACAAATGCAGTTTTAGACCCCTTTATTACGGTGCAATAATAAAATAAAATTCTCATAATGCTAGATGTATAGGGTAAAATGTGCTATGTTACGTGACCACCCAAAATAGGGACACGTCGAACCTAAGACGGGAATAGCCAAAACCGAATGCAACGGTTTCGTTTGTCATCGAAAAGAATAACACTCATAAGTATGCAACAAATACTCTTCGCCCGATAGTATTTAATGGACAATATTCTACAACATTAAGTACTTTGCCCGTTACAAGTAATTTGACATTTATGCTCACCGTTACATCTTCATCAATGACCCTCATAATTGACATTAAAGAAGGTCATGATCCTAGGATCTCCTTTCCTAGACGTAGCTATAAATAGTGAGCTCTATTATCATTGTAAGAAGACGAATTTTCTGGCAAACTAATACTACAATCTACTCAAAGCTCGAATCAATTTTATCTTCTTATTATTCGATTCTTATTACTATTGCCCCCGGAGGCTTCACTACCAGAGTCTTTATTTCTGTCATTTCATCTTCCTATCAAGGCTAAGTATCATATATTTCTTCAATTATCTTGTTATTTCAGGATCGAGTTAATTCACTTGTCTAGAAACCACGTATAAATTTAACAGTACCGTTTTATGAGTAAATAATTTGGCTCCCACCATGGGACCTAGACAACCGTGCAATTAAATTGATCCTCGCCTTTTTTACTAACGTGTTTTGATTATTTTGTCTTAGAAGAAAACATAAGAAATGGCAGATAACGATGTTAACAACATGCACAAGTAGGAGGTTCGAGGGGATCAACCTCATTTCGCAGACTCAATCAGTGACACCCACGGCGAGGGGAATGATGCCATGTCGGTGCATGACAGGAAATATCCTCGACATGTTCGGGAGACGACTCCCAATGATGCTGAGGAGGAACGTGTCGTTGACACAGTAAGAGTACTACGAGAACAACAAGCGCTCATTGTAGGCCACCTCACACGACATGATAAGGTTATGCCATAGTTGAAGCAGGCGCTACGAGGCCTTCGAATAATGCGAATAGACGACATCCGGTTCCTCCCGGCGCTCCAACAAATCAAACAACGCAGAGGGTCGACAACAACACCCCGAGAGGAGAAGTTGGCTCCGATGAGGCTGGGGGAAGCGGATCCGACCCCAATAATGAAAACGATCCCTCAAGAATGAACTCACGTATGGACCAAATCCTGGGCGCACCACCGGTGTTGAAAGGTTTGGACACAAAGAAGTATACTCAATTGCCATGCAAGCTAAGTGCGGTACCAGAATTAATCCCGAAGCGGTTTAAGATGCCTGATGTGCCAAAGTATGACAGCACTTCAGACCTTCAGGAGCATATTACCACCTATACAATGGCGGTGAAGGGAAGTGATTTAGCTCTTTATGAAATCGAATATGTTTTGCTAAAGAAATTTGGAGAGACTCTCATGAGGGGAGCCTTGACATGGTATTCACTATTACCCGAGCATTCCATAGACTCCTTTGAGATGCTCGCAAACTCTTTCATCAAGGTTCATGCCGGGGCCAGAAAAGTACAGGCCCAAAAGTGCAACATGTTCAGGATTGCGCAAGGAGAGTCCAAATTGCTACGAGAGTTCGTTACCCGATTCCAGAAGGAGAGAATGTTTCTCCCGGCTGTCCTGGATGAATGGGCGGCTGAAGCATTCACCATGGCACTGAATCCGAAAAGTTTAGATGCTTCCGAAAAATTGAAGGAAAAAGCCTGCTTGAGTTTCAAGCAACGGCTTGGGCGGATGTCAACAACCGGTACAAATCAAAGATAAGGATCGAAGATGATCAGGTTAGCTTTTCGTCATCGACAAAGGTACGGGAAAATAACAGAGAAAAATCAAAAGATTATTTTGACACGGACATACGGTTTTTGAAGGGCCGGTTTTGCCCTACAAACGGACCAAAGGCCATGGCAAAGGCTTCTGGTTGGCGTACAGGTTTGCCATCAACATAAGGACTGATCGCGGTCGGAACAATAGACCATTGCAGGATAAAGAAGCGCTAGGGGCGCGGGATATTTCCTACCCCAAGTTGTCAGAATACAATTTCTGTCACGACCCAAATTTCCCACCGCGGGACCGTGATGGCGCCTAACGTTGAATCCGCTAGGCAAGCCAACGTGAATGTTTAATTTACCTTATTCCTTTATTATTATGCAATAGCAGGTGAAATACAGAACCAACATAAATGAAAGTACAAAATGAAGCAAAGTATAATAACGTAATTCAATACCGTTATGAATTTCACAATACCAACCTAAAATTTTGGTGTCACAAACTCACAGACTGTCTATGAATAATACATATAAAGGTCTGAATGAAATAAGTACATCTATTTCTGAAATAACTAGAACAAAATACAAGAGAAGTAGGAGGGGACGCCAAGGCCTGCGGACGCCTGCAAGACTACCTTGGTGTCTCCACGTGGACTGAAGGCAGCCTCCTCGATCTAAGGTTCGTAGGGTCCTGTACTGGGATCCGCACAACAAAAATGTGCAGAGTGTAGCATCAGTACAACCGACCCCATGTACTGAGTAAGTGTCGAGCCTAACCCCAACGAAGTAGTGATGAGGCTAGGACACGACAACCAAAATAACCTGTGCAGTTTAATAATATACGGAAGAAATAACAACAATAATAAATGAGCAGCTAAGTACAAAGAAAAAGGGGAACATGCTGAGGGAAAAAATATCAAATATTGGAAATAACAGAATAAGACAACAATTCAAATATCAACCTTAACAACAGAAAATAGCAACACAAAGGAAATAGTGCACGACATCACCCTTCATGCTTTTGCTATCATCCCCACCAAATAGTAAATGCAAGTGCATGGCATCACCCTTCGTGCGTTCAATCTCATCCTCACAATAAATCATTAGGACGGGCACGACATCACCCTTCGTGCTTTTAATATCATGATATGACACGACATCACCCTTCGTGCTTTTACATTCTTTCACATCATACACGACATCACCCTTCGTGCATTCCTCTCTTCCTTACCCAAACCATATCAATCACAACAATCCGAAAAGGAAATTAAACAATAGGAACAACAATAATAAAATCATAACGTCCCGGCAAGGGAACCACAATAGAATCAATACCATCCCGGCAAGGGACACAACTATAACCAATCTCACTTAGTACATACTTCACATAGAATTTCTCAACTGATACCAATACTCAACACTAATCAACATCAAGAATTTCCACCAATATGAACAACCACAAAATGGAACTCAAGTAATAATCAATGAAAAACCACATAATTCACAGTGTTCAACTCACGGGCATGCTTTACACCAACGTATAGGTACTCGTCACCTAACCTATACGTTGAACATGATATTAACACATAGCAAATAGGACACAACACCTATTTCCTCAAGCTAAGGTTAGGCCAAACACTTACCTCGAATTCCACGACCATACTCAAGCCTCGATTACCGCTTTTCCTTTTGATTTTGATTCCAATTCACTTGTATCTAGACATATTTAACTTAATAACATCAATAATGCTAAACAATTCAATCCCAGCGCTTAATTATAGGTTTTATATCATTCTTCCCGAAAAGTCAAAAATCGACCTCGGGCCCGCTTGGTCAAAACACGAGGTTTGGACCAAAACCCGATCATCCATTCACCCACGAGCCCGAATATGTAATTAGTTTCGGAATTCGACCCCAAAACGAGGTCTAAATTCCAATTATTCAAAAAGCCCAAACTCTACCCAAATCCCTAATTTTCTACCTTTAGGAACATGATTTAGGCCTAGAAATCTAATAGATGTTAATGGAATTGAAGAAAAAAAGTCTAAGAGAACATACCTATGGTTTTGTGGTGAAATCCCCCTTCAAAAATTTCCCAAATTCAAGTTTAAGTGAAAGAGTTATGAAGTTTTGAAACAATCCCGTAATTGGTCTGTTTTTAGTCACACGCATCAGACCTTCTTCGCGTTCACGAAGGGACTGATGCGTTCCCGATGCTTTGGCTCGAATAGCCTATGCATTCGCGAGTCCTTCCACGCATTCGCGTAAGGCACTCCCCACAGGCCTTCGCGTTCGTGACCTTGTGGCCGCATTCGCGTAGAGGAACAACACTCCCCTCCCCCAGGTCCCCTTATGCTACGCGTTCGCGTAGAGAAACCCCCCCAAAGCTCCGCGTTCACGACCCAGGCCCTGCGTTTGCATAGGTATAATCCTGCCCCCGCCCAACTTGTACATCGCGTTCGCATGGTTTGTATCGCGAACGCGAAGAACAAAAACCTGGACACCAAAAACAACAGCTTACACAAGATTTTCCTAAGTTCAAATCACCCTGACGCCTGTCTGAAACTCACCCGAGCCCTCGGGGGTCCGAACCAAACATGTACACAACCTCAAAAACATCTTACGGACTTACTCGTGCGATTAAATTGCCAAAATAACATCTTAAACAATGAATTTAGCATAGAAATCAAAGAAAATATCTCAACACTTTCAAAGTATCAAATTTCACATCTACGGGTCCCAATCACGTCAAACGATCTCCGTTTCTTATCAAATTTTACAAACATCTCTTAAATATCATATTGAACCTGTATCGGGCTCTGGAACCAAAATACGGGACTGATACTATAAATTTCAAATATAACTAAATTTCCAAGAACTCTTATATTTTTAGAAAACAATTTCTTTCAAAAATTCATTTCATGGGCTTGGGACCTCGGAATTCGATTCCGGGCATACTCCCAAGTCCCATACTTTCCTACGAACCCTCCGGGACCATCAAATCATGGGTCCAGGTCCTTTTACCCAAAATATTGACCAAAGTCAACTTAAATCAAAATTTTAAAGGCAAAAATTAGCATTTTCTCAGTTTTTCATATAAAAGCTTCCCGGCTATACGCCCGAGCTGCGCACGCAAAATGAGGTGAGATAAAAGGAGGTTTCCAAGGCCTCAGAACACCATTTTGACTTATAAACAAGGGATGACCTTTTGGGTCATCACAATTTCAACGTCAATGTTGTGGAGTTCGTGTCAGCCATGAGAAACATCAAAGAAGCACGGTTCCCTAAACTAATGAGATCTGACCCCAGCCAGAGGGATCCCAACTTGTGGTGTAGTTATCATGGGACGAATGGCCACCGGATAGGGGACTGCCGAAACCTCTGGGAAGAAGTGGCAACATTGTTGAAGAATGGTCATCTTAGAGAATTCTTGAGTGACCGAGCTAAGAACAATTATGGTCGTAACCGGGGCAACGCAGAAACCTCGAAAGCAGGAGAAAATCCCCCACGCCAAACGATCAACATGATCTTCGGGGGGAATGAGATCAATGGGGTCACCTTTTCGGCATCAAAAAAGACAAAAGTATAAATAACCCATAGCAAAAGGCTCTGGTAAGTTACCGAAGACGATATCACTTTCACGGAGTAGGACGCCGACGGATTGCTGCTGCCACACAATGACGCACTGTTAATTTCTTTAAATGTGCAATATTTTAAGATTAAACATGTTCTAGTGAATCTAGGAAGTTCGGCCAATATCATACAATTGAGAGTATTAGAGCAAGCTAAACTCACCGAACGCATCATTCCGACCACAAAACTCCTTGCCAGATTCAACCTCGCTAGCGTGACAACCCGAGGAGAGAATTTGTTGCCTACAAATGCCGAAGGAGTAATGAAAACAACTCTTTTCTAAGTGGTAGATGATGATATCAGATATAAAATTATTTTGGTAAGGCCGTGGTTGCACGAAATAAAAGCTGTACCATCAACATATCATCAATTGTTGAAGTTTCCAATGCCCCAATGAGTTATGCAGATAAGGGGTGACCAACCTCCATCAAGGGAGATGAATTGAATTTCAATCTCCAATAGCAAAGGAAAGAAACACACGTCATAGAAATTACAAGAACCGACATCCGCTCCGGACTAGATAAAGTCAGCCCGGGGTAGAAATGTCAGAATTTTATTAGGTGCTGAGATATTCTAGGTTGCAGAAGAGACAGATGCAATGAAATCCACAACGGAAGAGCTTGATCAAGTTGCGTTGTTCGAAGAATTCTTAGAAAGGAAATTCCACTTGGGGACAAGACTGCATCCCGAGCTTTGGTCTGGCTTTATTAAATTTCTTAAATATAATGCCGATTGTTTTGCATGGTCGCATGCAGATATGACAAGTAACTCGATGGAGGTACACATACACAAGTTAAGTTTTGATCCCAACGTACCTCGGTAAGACAAAAGAAACTCCCTATTGCCGAAGTCAAGAATAAATTCGTCAAGGAAGAGGTAACTCGCTTACTTAATATCGGTTCGATTCGAGAGGTAAGGTATCTCCAGTGGCTAGCTAGAGTAGTAGTTCCTAAGAAAAATAATAATTTTCAAATGTGTGTAGATTATAAATATATGAATAAAGCATGCCCGAAAGACTCGTTCCCACTGCCAAACATTGATTAAATGATTGATTTATGTCCGAACACGAGTTAATGATTTTCCTTGATGCTTATTCTGGGCATAATAAAATTAAAATGAACTCGAAGGATCAGAAAAAGACTTTGTTATAACGAGTTTCGGAACATATTGCAATAATGTGATGCCCTTCGGGTTGAAAAATGCCGGAGCCACTTATCAACGGCTGGTGAATAAGATGTTTGGAAAACCTTTTACACACCCAACCTTTTAGAAGTGTGTCTAAGACACACCACTTTTGTGCTTGACCAATTTTTCAAATAACGTGAAAACCACGCCATAATAGGGTCATGACACGTGCCATTGACCTTAAAAGGAAAATAATATTAGAAATTACAATTAAAATCCATCTTCCCCTCTTCCAATTTTCTATCTTAAGCACCATTGTTGCTGCCACCATCGTTGTTTGTGAGAAAGTTTCCAACAATACTAAAATGCAACCACACTATCTAAACAACTAGCCAAAAAATAATCGAGCAACAAATTGAGTTCAACAACCCAATAATCAACAAGACCCAATTGAATTTACAACCTTTTTTCGATACCCCAACAATGGCGGATTCTAGAATATTTTACCAAACCTTAAATACTATTGTTAAAGCTTTTAAATCTATCACAAATAAATAATTTTCACAGTATTTAGACAGTAAACCAACAAATATTGCTCACTTTTAGATCCAAAATTTTATGTTCTTTCAAAAGTTCTATTTTGTAACGACTACGACCCCGTTTCCCTAAATGAGATTTATTTTAAATTTATAAGTATCATGCTATTACAAACAAGTGATAAGTTAATTTGCGAAGGTGATAGGTTAATTAAATCAAAGAAAGTGAGTTCCGTCGAAGTTTGGCAATTTGGGAATAAAATACGGTCCAAGTTATAATACCCCGTATTCATTGACTAATACCATACAAGGTACCACATGACTATAACAGTAAGATGTACAAAGAGTATTAAAGTGAGTAGTATTTTAAGTAATTTAAGACAACTCTTAATTATACGGGTAATTAATTAATTACCGGGTAACGGGACACTACCTGATTAACTAATAAATGGATAACATTTAATTTTCCCACCCCACCCCGATGTGGTAGCAAGCCACAACTAAGACATATGACACTTAGTCAAATGGGTTAGGTGGCTATCTAAAATAATAAGCCATAAAGTGGAATTCATACTAGTTTGGTCTTCATTTTGGACAGAGAATGATAAGCATGAGAAATCAATCTTTCTTCCAAAATTCAAAGCATTTGAATTGAAGAACAGTCGCTGAAACTAAATTCAAAGAGCTTCCACAAAATTTCTTGCGACCAATTTAATTCCAGTGAGAATTAGTAGCACTTTAGCAAAATAATTTTTGGGGTTTCAAGGTAGTACGTTGCACCCTTTTCCAAAAATATCATACGGATTTTTCTTACTCTAGTTATGAGTCCTCGGGTGTAGAGTTCGGAGTTGCGGGCGTATTCTTGGTCTGAGAGGTAGATTCGACACGAGGTGAGTCTCCTTTCTAATCTTGTAAGAGGGAATTGTCCCCGTAGGTGTTACACATGCTATATGTAACTGTTTGCGGGGGCTACGTACGTACCAAGTGACGAGAGTCCGTACGTAGTGGCTATTATTGTTACGTCCGGGTAGTTAGGCCCCACATCATGTCTTGTGTTCATCTTGTAATGAGTTATAAGATATGAAATCCTGTTATATGTGTAGTTTTGTTTCTCTGAGATTTATGGAATTTAAAATAAAATGAAAGGAATTGTTTATGGTATTGTGAAAAGAAAAGAGTATTGTGTGTGCATGTGACCGCTTCACAATTTACATTCTGCGAGCGGGGTGTATTTTCCTCCACTTTTATGGGATCGAGCCGTACGCCACGACGGATAAAGATACTCTTATGGGATCGGGACGTACGCCACGACAGATAGAGATACTCTTATGCGATCAGGCCGTACGCCACATCGGATCGAAATGTATTGATATATTTGTATATAATCGAGTCAGCACACGAGTCGCAGGTACGATTCGCGATCATGGAAAGCTTTATGGTAATTGTATATAATTGAGTCCGCACACGAGTCGCAGGTATGATTCGCGATCGTGGGGAGCTTTATGATAAATCAGTATAATTGAGTCAGCACTCGAGTCGCAGGTATGATTCGCGATCGTGGGGAGCTTTATGATAAATCAGTATAATTGAGTCAGCACTCGAGTCGCAGGTATGAGTCACGATCGAGGGGAGCTTTACGTCCATTCAGTTATTTTCTTACGACTCCGTCCGGTTGTCTTATTCCTATACACATATGAATTTGTTGAACTGCAATATACACTAACAATGTATACATTACATTAATACATAATATTTGTTCACAGTTAATTTGAATAATGAAATTGATGGTGTTTCTTATAATATTACAGTTTACTGTCAATAAGTGTTTATTGTCACAATTAGTATTATATAGTTGTTTAACTGTATACATACCATGCAGTAACATATTGATTACACATTAGCATTATACATTTCTAGACTTAAATGCTTATGTGACATTAACTTTTTAATGCGTTGGTGGTGCAACTATAGCATTGTATTGATCATTTGATGTTTACATGCAAACGAATATTTTTATTACGAAAATATTTTTATTCTTGCGTGCGTATGACTATTTGGTACTGTTTCATGAACATTGATTTGACCGATAATTGGGGGAAAGAAAGTGGAAATTGTTATTTACTTTCGGTGTTTATTTGGATTTCTGTGCTTTACACGTATTTGCTGTACACTGTAATACATGCCTATTGTCTTCATTATATCCTGTTATATTATACTGTTGGACCTTAGTCAGTGTCAAGTCGACCTCTCGTTACTACTTCTTCGAGATTAGACGGGATACTCACTGGGTACATATTTATTTATGTACTCATGCTGCGCTTCTGTACATGTTATGAGGCTGGTGCTTCTGGTTATCACACCGGATCTAGATATTGACTGTAGCAGACCTGACTTCACGGTGAGATGCTTCTCCTAACGATCCTCAGTAGCACCATGGAGTTTCTTTTGCTTATGATCACGTCTATTTGTTTCAAATAGTGGGATTGTATATTCTACCTTTTGTATATCCAGTTAGTATGCCCGTGATACTCGTGACACTAGTTCCTGGCACACACGTAGTAGTTTTGTAGATTATGTCTGTACATATAGGTATATTGTGGACCCACGCCTCATTATGACTGTTTTTGCTTAAAACTTGTTAATTAACATTCGATTTTATGCTTTTGAACTTTATAACTTGGTATATAATGAAGTAATTAATCGAGTAAGGAAGAACCCTTAGTGAAATTGGTGTTGGCTTGCCTGACCGTGTTGTTGGGCGCCATCACGACCTGAGTTAGGATTTTGGGTCGTGACAACGTGGTATCAGAGCTCTAGGTTCATGTAAGTCTCACGAGTGACGGGCAAGTCTAGTAGAGTCTTGCGGATCGGTACGGAGATGTCTGTACTTATCTTCAAGTGGCTACGGGGTTGTAGGAGTACTTCCCTTCTTGATTCCTCGTCGTGCGATTTGATTCCCTTAAGGCTTATGCCTATGTGTCTTCCTACTCAATCTTACGCGTCGCGAAGCACTTGTTATGAATCGGGAATTTAAGGAGTTGTAATGGTTCTACGGATATGATGCATGATGATCCCGTACATAGTTGATTGGGTTGTTGCTATCGCCCTACAAAAGGATATTATGTTGTTCCAGCTCAATAGCTGTGGGTCTGGGAGCCTTGAGACTATTCTCAGGATGTTAAGATGCTTATGGTCGGTTATCGCACGACGTTGTTATGATGGTAAAATGCTTGCCTATATGTCGGGGTGATGAATGGATCGAAGGGAGGTCTTCTCAGAGTGGGTTTCGAGATTTCAGTATTTGAGTTCCGGCAGAGGAAAGGCATTTGGACTATGAACGATCTGGTTCGGGTTTGTAAGGCAGTAAGACTTGGTGTTAACGAGCAGGGTAGAGTATTCACCTGTGTTATGGTATCGTTGTTTGATCGAATAACATGCGTTAAGTTCGCCGGTGTTATAGCTCTTTGGTTGCATTGGGTTAGAGTGTTGAAGAAGCAGTTGCTAGAGATCGTGGTGTGTAGTGGTTCAGAATTGAATAGTTACTTCTAATAAAGGTAGCTCGATAAAGACGATCTTCGGGGAATTTGAAGTCGTGGTGATCGGCTGGTTCAAGAGCCACAAAGAATGATATTGAATTGAGGTTGCAATTGAGAAGCATGCGATGAAGGGAGACATATGAGAAGTGTCAGGTGGCGGCCAAATATCTAGATGCCATGCGTCAGAGACAGAAGTCGGGTAGTTGCTTAAAGCAATGAGTTTAACTAAGCAAGAGAGTGGCAATGTAGCCTATGAGTTCAGTGGTAAGACGACTGCCTACCTTGAAGAGGAGTTGGAGTGGTTTGAGAATTTTAGTGGACGGGGATTAGGTCCCCGAGCTTAATCTGAACTGTTGGTTATCGGCGGAAGGTTGGATACAACAGGGAAGAGTGGTTAGGGACGAGGAAGGATGCTATATGGTGGTGAATTTGAAGATGTTGTAGCGCAATTAGTAGGTGTCCATGAAAAGCGAACAGACAGGTAAAGTTGGTGAATGCGAACAAGTTTAGGGTGAAGTATTGATGTTGCAGACGGTGTGCGCCGTAGCGTTGTTGGAAAGTGTCAGTTGGTGAATTCCACATGTGGGTTATCCCACATCCCCTATGAGTAGGTTATAGATTGTGTGATTGGAAAAGTTTCTTAAGGGATTCTAGTGGCTATTCGGTAGGAGGTCGAATATGTGAAGGATGCTAGAGAATTTGAGTATTAATGGGATGCTAGCAAGAGAATTTAGCAGAATGTGACAGATTGGTTGAGCAAGATTTTGTTAACAAAGGAGAAAGGATCTCAGCAGTGTCTAGAATGGTGCAAGAAGTAGCTTCGGGCTAAGTGGGGGAGTTCCACCATCTGCGGTGGGGTTGTAAGATTGTGATCTCATGGGGTTGTGGATTGTCGGCGTATTGGCATGTTATTTGGATCGGGTTGCACGCCGCAACAATGTGATGATGAGTAAAGTTCCCTATATTTATTTCTCTTATGTTATACTTCCTGTATTTTGAGGAAAGTTCATATTAGTTGCGTGAGTTGAGTAATCCCTTCCTGAGTCAATTCTTTATGTATCATGTTCGAGTTGTGGCCTATTGGCGCATTGTGATATCGTGTGTGACGGTTGGTCATGTCTGGGGTGATTTGTGGTCTGAACAATTCATACTGGGTGAGACGAGGTTATTGCATCAGGGATCAGTGCGATATGATTAAGTGAATGCATTAAAGGACAATTACTCATTGGTTTGTAGTGAAATGGTGGTCTTAGTCAAGAGGAAGGATTCAATGTTTGGTTAACTCTGCAATTGGTTAGAATTTTTACACATCTCCTCTGTTAGGATGGTATCATCAACATTATAGTATGATGTATGTGTATATCTTATAAAGTGTATTGAGAGCATCAGATTCGTAGAATTTTGCTATTAAGGTTCAGGAAGCGTCATTGTGGTTAGATGATGGATTATGCGGTGTATGATGCTAATCCAGCAAAGGTATGCAGTTGTGTTCTGGTGCCTCGTGTAATGGTCGATACATTGTTCATATATTAGAAAACAGGCCTGGCAGAGAATTTCCGGTGTTGGAACTGAGTTCGGAACTTGCTGCATAGATAAAGCAGGATATCTTCAGATTTTATCAAGCTTATGTGTTCAACTAGGTTGTGGCCGCACGGGCAGGTGCATGAGGTGTGAAGCAGTGATTCCAAATAACTCAAAAGCAGTTCTTGGCACGTTCGAGGAAGAACGCCTGTTTAAGTGGGGGGAGTGTAACGACTACGACCCCGTTTCCCTAAATGAGATTTATTTTGAATTTATAAGTATCTCGCTATTTCAAACAAGTGATAAGTTAATTTGCGAAGGTGATAGGTTAATTAAATCAAAGAAAGTGAGTTCCGTCGAAGTTTGGCAATTTGGGGATAAAATACGGTCCAAGTTATAATATCCCGTATTCATTGACTAGTACCATACACGGTACCACATGACTATAACAGTAAGATGTACAAAGAGTATTAAAGTGAGTAATATTTTAAGTAATTTAAGATAATTCTTAATTATGCGGGTAATTAATTAATTACCGGGTAACGGGACACTACCTAATTAACTAATAAATGGATAACATTTAATTTCCCCACCCCACCCCCATGTGGAAGCAAGCCACAACTAAGACATATGACACTTAGTCAAATGGGTTAGGTGGCTATCTAAAATAATAAGCCATAAAGTGGAATTCATACTAGTTTGGTCTTCATTTTGGACAGAGAATGATAAGCATGAGAAATCAATCTTTCTTCCAAAATTCAAAGCATTTGAATTGAAGAACAGTCGCTGAAACTAAATTCAAAGAGCTTCCACAAAATTTCTTGCGACCAATTTAATTCCAGTGAGAATTAGTAGCACTTTAGCAAAATAATTTTTGGGGTTTCAAGGTAGTACGTTGCACCCTTTTCCAAAAATATCATACGGATTTTTCTTACTCTAGTTATGAGTCCTCGGGTGTAGAGTTCGGAGTTGCGGGCGTATTCTTGGTCTGAGAGGTAGATTCGACACGAGGTGAGTCTCCTTTCTAATCTTGTAAGAGGGAATTGTCCCCGTAGGTGTTACACATGCTATATGTAACTGTTTGCGGGGGCTACGTACGTACCAAGTGACGAGAGTCCGTACGTAGTGGCTATTATCGTTACGTCCGGGTAGTTAGGCCCCACATCATGTCTTGTGTTCATCTTGTAATGAGTTATAAGATATGAAATCCTGTTATATGTGTAGTTTTGTTTCTCTGAGATTTATGGAATTTAAAATAAAATGAAAGGAATTGTTTATGGTATTGTGAAAAGAAAAGAGTATTGTGTGTGCATGTGACCGCTTCACAATTTACATTCTGCGAGCGGGGTGTGTTTTCCTCCACTCTTATGGGACCGAGCCGTACGCCACGGCGGATAAAGATACTCTTATGGGATCGGGCCGTACGCCATGACGGATAAAGATACTCTTATGGGATCGGGCCGTACGCTACGACGAATAAAGACACTCTTATGGGATCGGGCCATACGCCACGGCGGATAGAGATACTCTTATGGGATTGGGTCGTACGCCACAGCGGATCGAAAGGTATTGGTATATTTGTATATAATCGAGTCAGCACACGAGTCGCAGGTACGATTCACGATCGTGGAAAGCTTTATGGTAATTGTATATAATTGAGTCAACACACGAGTCGCAGGTATGATTCGCGATCGTGGGGAGCTTTATGATAAATCAGTACAATTGAGTCAGCACTCGAGTCGCAGGTATGATTCGCGATCTAGGGGAGCTTTACGTCCATTCAGTTATTTTCTTACGACTCCGGCCGGTTGTCTTATTCCTATGCACGTATGACTTTGTTGAACTGCAATATACACTAACAATGTATACATTGCATTAATACATAATATTTGTTCACAGTTAATTTGAATGATGAAATTGATGGTGTTTCTCATAATATTACAATTTACTGTCAATAAGTGTTTATTGTCACAATTAGTATTATATAGTTATTTAACTGTATACATACCATGCAGTAACATATTGATTACACATTAGCATTATACATTTCTAGACTTAAATGCTTATGTGACATTAACTTTTTAATGCGTTGGTGGTGTAACTATAGCATTGTATTGATCATTTGATGTTTACATGCAAACAAATATTTTTATTACGAAAATATTTTTATTCTTGCGTGCGTATGACTCTTTGGTACTGTTTCATGGACATTGATTTGACCGATAATTGGGGAAAGAAAGTGGAAATTGTTATTTACTTTCGGTGTTTATTTGGATTTCTGTGCCTTACACGTATTTGCTGTACACTGTCATACATGCCTACTGTCTTTATTATATCCTGTTATATTATACTGTTGGACCTTAGTGAGTGTCAAGTCGACCTCTCGTCACTACTTCTTCGAGATTAGACGGGATACTCACTGGGTACATATTTATTTATGTGCTCATGCTGCGCTTCTGTACTTAACTGTACAGGTTATGAGGCTGGTGCTTCTGGTTATCACACCGAAGATAGATATTGACTGTAGCAGACCTGACTTCACGGTGAGCTGCTTTTCCTAACGATCCTCAGTAGCACCATGGAGTTTCTTTTTCTTATGATCCCGTCTATTTGTTTCAGACAGTGAGATTGTATATTCTACCTTTTGTATATCCAGTTATTATGCCCGTGATACTCGTGACACTAGTTCCTGGCACACACGTAGTAGTTTTGTAGATTATGTCCGTACATATAGGTATATTGTGGACCCACGCCTCATTATGACTGTTTTTGCTTAAAAACTGGTTAAATAACATTCGATTTTATGCTTTCGAACTTTATAACTTGGTATATAATGAAGTAATTAATCGAGTAAGGAAGAACCCTTAGTGAAATTGGTGTTGGCTTGCCTGACCCCGTTGTTGGGCTCCATCACGACCTGAGTTAGGATTTTGGGTCGTGACATATTTGGGGAAGAAGATTGGGGGGGGGGGGGGGGTCGGGNTGTAAAAAAAAAAAGAGATTTGTGTTTGGTTGGGGGGAATATTGGGGGAAAAGAAGGGGGGGGGGGGGGGGGAGGGGGGTCTGAGGAAAAAGACCAAAGGGACGGGGAGGGGTTCCTGTGGGGATGGGAAACAAAAAAATGGGATTTTTTACGGGCATCATGCACTGGTTTGTGTGTGGAAACACGCAAGTGTTATCTGGTCAAAAGTAGTGTGTCTTAGACACACTTTTGAAAGGTTGAGTGTGTAAAATGTTTCCCGTGAAGGAGAGGTGTGTAACAGGGATTTCGTTACAAGGTTGATGGGTAAACTTTGTATTCTTCCATGGAAGTTAATATAGATGATATGCTCGTTAATTGTTTAAATGCAGGTGATCACCATAACCATCTGCGAGAAACTTTTAACATCCTAAGGAAGCATAATATGAAACTTAACCCCAAAAAATGCACGTTGGGGGTCGGCTCTGGTATGTTTCTGGGATTTCTGGTATTTCAAAGGGGAATTGAGGTAAACCCCGATAAGATCAAGGCCATCGAAGACATCCCGGAACAACTGTCAAGCATGAAGGAAGTCCAAAGGCTCACATGGAGATTGGCAGCTTTAAGCAGGTTCATTACCGGTCATCAGAAAAATGTCACCGTTTCTTCGCACTACTCAAAAAGACAAATAATTTCGATTGGACCTGGAGTGCCACATGCTTTGAGAGATTTGAAAAAGTACTTGTCAAGTCCTAAAAGAAGGTGAAACAGTGTTAGTCTACCTCGCTGTCTTGGAAGTCGCAATAAGTGCAGTGTTAGTCCGTGAAGACGAAGGGCTCGAACTGGGCAGGGGACTTGATTCCGAGGTCATCAAAATCAAATGCGACTCATAGATGGTGGTAAATCAAGTCTACGGGATCTTCGAAATCAAAGAAGAGCGCATGCAATAATATTGTTGATACCCAATTTTTCCAAAAAGATATTTTAAATTACATATACACCTTCAAAATCATGCATCAATACCAATTGGTATTTTTCCATAATTGTTTTATGTTTTTTATTAATTTGTCCAGCATCTTATTTTCAATAAATAATTACAAAATTGCATCACAAATGATTTCAAAAGAATTTCTTGATTTAATTTATTATTCATGGTCCTATCAAGGCCAAATTATTCAATAAATAGCCAATTTGGCATCTTTTGGCTATAATTGCAATGACTTTACAATTATAGCCCAAGCATATAATTTTGTACTATTTTTTCATCAGAAATTAATCATTTGTATTTTTCAAATACTAAATAATTATTTTTATATTATTTCCTATGCATGAAAGTCATTTTTATGATCATTAGCTATTTTACAAATTATTTTAATTAATTCGAATTGGGTTTTTAACAAATAGCCATTTTCATTTTTAAATCTAGCCTAAATTAAACCAGATCCACCCTATTAAATCAACCCAAACACCCCAGGCCCAATCTACTATCCTACCCGACCTACTTTCCATTTAATCTGGACCGTTGATTAATTTTAATCAACGGACCAGATCCGTTCTTACCATAATTAACCTAAAAGACTACCAACCCAAACCCTCATTCTCTCATTCTCTCTTTTCTCCGCCGTTACACTCTCTTATCTCTCTCAAGCTCTCTTTGCTAAACCCTAATCTCCTCTCACCGTCCTGCTTGCCGGTAACAATGGTGGTTCCACCACCATCCCTAGAAACCATGGCTCCCTCACATGCCGGATTATTGCTACCCTGAGGTCCTCAAGGGACCAGCGGCTGTTCAACTCACACCTATGGTCTGATTCTGGCCGTTCTCAGGCCACCCTTGGCCTGTCCTAGTAATATCTTCCTATCTCCGGCTAAAGCTATGGTTTCTAAGCCCGATTCTCTCCATCTATGGGTTATCTCTCTCTGAAACCCTAATCTATCTCTTGATTCTTCAGATCTGCAATAGATCTAAGAGTATTCTGAGTTATCTTTACTGTTTTCTTAAGAATCTCTCCGATTTTAAAAAAAATGCTTCTTTGTCTTCAAAACTAGGGTTTCTTAACCCCTTTTTCAAAATGACTTTCCCTCCGATTTTCAGCATTATCCTATGATTTTTACTATGTTTAAACGGTTATTTAAGTTTTTTCCTTTTATCTACTTCATTATGTTGAAAACCCTAAGTCTTTTGGTCTTAATTTTAGGTTCTGAGAACAGTTCTTGTTTATTTGTTCGCCTAATTTGTTCGCATGTATGCTATTCACGAATATGTTCTGGTTTTCTTGTGATTTCTGCCCTGTCATGTTTATTAGGGTTTCTGAGTTTGCTCTTCTTGCATATCATGTGTTTATTCCGTTTATTCATAGAAACTTGTGATAATTCCTTCTACTCAGTACTATTTTCTAGCTGAATCCATGATTCTCTGCGATGTTTACATTATTAAGGGTTTCTGATTTATCTCTTTGGCTTATACCTTGTCTATTCCATTCATGCATAGAAATTTGCAGTAATTAGTACTATTTTCTATTATTTGAATCCCTGATTTCTTGTGATTGAAAACCTTTACTGATTTTCTAGGGTAATATTCTCTACTGATTTATGACCTATAAGTTATTTTCTTACCTTGGTTACATGATTGAATTACTACTAATTGAATCTTGTTTCCTTAATAGAATCTGACGAACCTAGCCCAATTACCTGCCCTATACTTTGCATTGTTTGAATCATTCCTTAAGCTATATATGGTCTCTTTTCTTATTTATTACTTATCGTTTGAATAACTCCCTTAATTAAGGGAGTACTCATACTGATTTTATACTAATTGAAATCGAGTTCCATGATTACTGCTTGATTCTGATTTTTATCTTATTTTCACCCAGCTTTCAAACTATATATATGCATACTCTTCTCTCATTAACACACACGTACACATAGGTTCAAAACCCTCTCTCACACTCAAAAGCTTTTCTGCTTTCTTTCTTTGGTTACTTGCTATTGTTCTAAGTCAGCTGGCTGTAAGCCAAGGTTGATTCTCTTGCTCATCACTTTGTGTTTATTATCTCTCTATTGGTATGTCCTGATTTCAATTCAAGTCCCAAAAGCTATATGTTTCTTTTACTACTTCAGTTTATACTGTTTCTAGTCTGTTTCTATCTATGGTTTTGCTGTGCAACCTGTAGTTGATATGTTTACATTCTTGCCTATCTAGCATATTATGTTATATACTACTCCCCTTAGGATCAACATGAATGTGTTATCCCCCCCTTTTAAAGTATGCCTCAATGTGACTTTGCTCAATTTTGTGTTTGTTTGGTTTCTAGTATGAACCTTTCTTTGGCAAAACAATTTGTACCCTAAGTTGCTTGATTCTGTGTTGATTCAGGAGTTCATGCTGTGTCCTAATCCCATGAACCCCTAATAGAATTTCTATGCTCCTGTGGACTATGTGCTCTATGTGTCCCCAAATTCCCATTACCCATGTGTGAAGGCTGTTCTTTGAGTATTGCTGAACTTGTTTTGGTTCTATGTTTGGTCTGTTGTTTATTTGATTCCACAACTCGTGTCAAAATTATTTTTACTGAAAAAGTTTCTCCTCATTATATAAAACTATTTCAACTAAGTTTCTTTCAACACTATTGTCCTAAAACTTTTTCAAAGCTATGTCAAGCACTCTCACTCTACTCTTAGGTCCTTAAGTTCTGCCCCTCCAATGTGTGACTGCTTAGGGATTCCTATGATATCCCCCTGAACTCTGATGCATTGGAGCTGGCTCTTCCACACTGCACTTACTCAGTTATGGTTATGAAATCTGGGTGTGAGCATTGCTTGAGATCCCTTGAGGTCCTTAGGGATCTCTGACGCACCCATATATGAGAAAGGCTATGAAACATCTGGGCATTTGAGGTTCTGGAAATCTGGGCCTGTTTTTCAGGCTTCCTATAGTGTAACTTCTTATTTTTCTTTATCTATTTATGTAATTCATTCAATATTGATTTGTAATAATTATTGTAAACGAATATTGGGGTTGGCTAGAAAAAAGGGAGGGTAGCCATAAATGTTATCTGTATCAATGGGTAGAAACCATGCCTTAGGTTTACAATTCCTACATGTGCATTAGAATCCATGTTTAGGACCAATACATTCTAAGCATATCATGCATTAGACACCATGTTCTTAGGTTTCACGTATACTGTTTCAGCATTCCTTTTGGCATTATTTTTATCACTTAGAAAATCCTGCTTCTAGGATAAATAACAACATTAACATAAAAACCGTTGCTCCTGCACATTCTGAAATCATGCTGTAACTTTCTGTGCATTTAGAAATCATGCTTTAGGAATTTGCATATAAATCATTCTGCATTTTGTATGTGCATAGTAGATACCTTGTTTAAGATCTCGTTCGTACTCGCTCAGTCACATTTATCTAAACTACTGATGCATGAAAAAGACATAAGACAGTCTCACATTTGATCGTCCTGTTTTAAATAAACTGGAAATAATCCTTGTATATTTTTGTAACACTTAGAACAATATGCTTTAGGTATAACAACTTCTAAACTATTTCAATAAGCCGGATGATTATCGTGCATTACTCCCACATCTAGGAAAGCCTTAGGTAATCAACCTTTATGAAACTGGAAAACTGTCTCTTTTATGTTTACTGCTTAATGGTTAACAAGCTTAAAATCAGTAGGCAAACTGATTAGGGCCCCTACCTCTAAATTTATAAAATAAAGCTGCATATCTTCTGTATTTTGACATTCACTTAGACATCATGCCTTAGGGACCTGCCTAATAAATGCTTCTTGTTTGCATTTGAGTCGTGCTGTTTATGTGCATTATCTATGGAGGTAAATCTGAGCCTCTTTATTGCTTCTTTCCTGCCTTTATCTGCTAAAGTCCTATTTGTTCTTGCATGCCGATTAGTATTTTCTCCTTTTAACCTTAGGGGTCTTTCTAGAACTGCCTATACGTAGAGGTCCTAACTTCCTCCAGGGCCATTAAGAAGGGACGGGTAACGACAGAGGTCTATAAACAAAAAACTCGCTTAATAACCACTAAGGGGTAGGGTAAAGGGTAGATATGGATATGATGACTAGTGCGCTAATGCCACGTGTAGCCCCCCATTGAGGAGTGATTACCGGGCATTGCATTGATGTGATCCTATAGGATAAACAACTTAGGACTCCCTTATTCCTTATATGTGTATGCATAGGCTATAAATCCTTTTAAAAACCTCCTACATGTGTTTAGACCTTAAATCTTTTAAACTTTAGCACATATGTGTGCTTAGTATGCGAATCATTTCAAAACCTTTATTTGAATACGTATATGCCTTAATTGCCTACTTATTTAAAATTCAAAAAGCTTGTTTGGTCGGGAACCATAGTTGTGGACTTTGAGGGGTGCCTAACACCTTCCCCTTGATGTAATTTCAAGCCCTAACCCAATATCTGGTTATCCAATCTGTGTTAAGGCACCTTAATTCGTTAGGCGGCGACTCTTCAATTCCTTATATACCCCTTTCCCAAAAGGAAATGAGTTTTCCCAATAATGTCAAAAACCCTGACCGATATGAAAGGAGAGGGAAAAAGGGGGCGCGACAGCATGTCGACTCTGCTGGGGAATTTAGGCTTTTACCATTTCAAACTACTTTGTGAACTCGTCTTTACTTTGTTAATACCTGCACTCTTTCCCTTTCCACATATGTGCAATTTAATTGTTTATTTGTTTCAAGTATTTATTCTTTTCCAAAATGAGAACTGACATGTTTCCTTGTTTCCCTTTGTAACAGCTTTTTAAAATTATAATTTCTGTATTTACTGCTTTCATAATGTGCAAATACATGACTACATTACTTCATTGCTTATTTAACTTTTGCATAATCATGCTCAACATCATATTCCACTCGTGCCAATACAAATCCTATAGCAACGCTTGATGAGTGGTTGCGCTCTTCCTATTTTATATCACCCCTAACTTCGGAAAGGCTTATTTGCGGTAAAACCAGTCGATGGTCCGTGCCTTCCCCCTTGAGTTTTCCTCTCAAGGGTACCAGTATAAAACCCCATAGAAACCTTACTCTGTTGTACTATGCATGCATCATGGTCAAACCTAGCTGGGTTAATGTGTCGTCCGCACAATAACCCTTTAAGATAGACTTGTTCGAAGTCCACCGGGGTTTTCATAATCCCAACATACTCAATCACGCTTTGTGCATTTATTTGGAGAACTAAATGCTTGTATGCTAATCATAAATATAAATAGTCGAGTCTGGTGGGGGTAAGGGCCTAACTATGTTTGTCTTTCAGAAATATGAGGCATGAAGTCCCCAGATTCGGTATGGTTAGCAACATCCCTCCCATGCTCCTGAACTGGTGGGAGGATTTTCCCTCCAGTGACAAGAAACACGTCAAGAAATACCTGGGCAGTCTACCCTCACTTCTGGACATCCAATCCAACAACATGTTGATCGAGGCTGCCACCTTATTTTGGGATAATGAAAGAGCCGTGTTCCGCTTCGGGAGTATTGAGATGACACCATTGCTAGAAGAAATAGGAGGACTTGCTGGGTTAGTTTGGGAGACTCCCGGGCTGTTGGTGCCTGAGAACTGCACATGCAAAGGCTTTCTGAAAATGATGGGTCTAAAGAAGAACGCTGAGTTAGAATGTTTGAAAACGTCATATATACCCTTCGAGTATTTATATGAAAGATACGGTAACAACAAGTCGTACCGTACCTATCATGATGAGTTCGCCATCACTTCTCTGGGTCATATCCACCGTAGGGTATTTGTATTCATTGTATGCTTTTTGGGGTTGATCGTGTTTCCAACAAAGAAGGAAAGGATTCACACTAGGCTAGCCATGGTAACCAAGACATTGATGCAAGGGATTGACAGGCAAGCCTTCAGCATTGTCCCGATGATCATATCTGACATTTACCGAGCCTTGGAACACTATCAAAGAGGAGCTAAGCACTTTGAGGGTTGCAACCTGTTGCTGCAACTGTGGCTCTTAGAACACCTCCAAAAGGTCCAGTACCGTCAAGAATTTCCGTGAAGGGAATGTAACGATCACATTGCTTTCCATCACCCCAAGCGGATGACATATATACCCGACAGATTTTCCCAACCAGAGACCGCCAAGGAGTGGGTAGAGTTCTTTGATAACCTAATTGAGGAGCAGGTACAATGGATGTTCGAGTGGTTTCCAACGGACGAATTCATCATCAGGTCCAGGGATGCACCACACCTAGTGTTGATCAGATTGAGAGGTATATATCCTTACGTTCCTCTCCGGGTCATGGTACAAGCAGGCAGGAAGAAAGTTGTGCCAAGGGTCGACAAGACGAGCCATTTCCAACCTGACTTCCAAGATGATGATGTTCCCTACAAGTGCCAAGCCCAACACATGTGGCACTGCAAGATCATAATGGAGAAGAACACAATTGAACCAGACAGGTACCATGCGGGATGTGCACCTTTTTACCCGACGTGGTTAGAAGATGACTCAGATGGGTTAGTCAGGCCAGGGATTAGCCGAGGCCACATAATCATAGACGAGAGTGCCGAGGCTCACGTCAAGTACAATCGGCTGCGCAAGAGGGTCAACGAGTCTGAGAACGAGCACCGAGAGATACATGAAACCAACAAAAGGTTGATCGAAGAATGGAAAGACATGGTTGTCTGTTCCAACAGGAAGCTGGAGTACTTGGAGCGAGGCATAGTAGAGCTGGAAGGTAAGATCATCAAAAGGGTCGAAGACTTTCAAAAAGCCGAGGGAAATGAAGGAGGATATCTGGACAGAGCGTACCTACTGCTGGGACTGCGTGAGAGGGGGAACCTGTTCGATGGGATCAAGGATGCCGAATCTAGGGAATGTCCTTCTAGGACCAAGTAGGCTAGGTTTTCCTTTTTTGCTTTTATCAATGTAATAAGGCCAAGGGCCATTAGTGACTTTATTTTCTGCTTATTATTTTAGTGTCGTTTTGGATTCGTCTATTTATATTAATGAAATGAGGCATTTTGGCATCCAAGTTCTCCATATCAATTTGTCTCTAGGCCTACCTCGGGCACAATGAGGCTCCCAAATTAGGACACGCTTTATATTCCTGCACTATGTGTTTAAACACTGCAATATTGTTTTCATGATCCTCACTGACTTGTCTACCTTTTGTTTTTGTTTTGTTTTGTTTTGTTTTGTTTTCTTTAATTATTCCCCTTCCCAAAGGTTGGTTCGTGCATTCTAGCATCATCATCATACTATACAAGATCCAGGGGCCCTCCACCCTCTCCTCCTCCTAGTCCACCTAAGGGAAAAAGCAAAGGCAAAGTCAATATGGAGGATTTGAGAAATATTAGAAAGGAAAACACAATGCCAGCTGAACGAACTGAAGCTTCTGACAGTCAAGGTACTCAGGTCCAGAACGATGCTGTGTCACAACTTGAGAAAAGGTTGTTGAAGCTCCAGGGGGAGCTTGAGCTTGTCCGGAATTTGGCAAATCTATCCTTCTCACTCAGTATTCCGGATGTCAATCATCCAAACACCCAAAATCCCATACCTCTTCAGAACACCCCAAACAAACAAAATCCCCCCACAACTCATCACCACACAACTCCACCAAAAAATCCAACTATCTTGCCATAATGTAACACTTGCCACACTCCGAGAAACACCACACTGATCGTCCCTGAACCACAAAACTCCACAAATGACCACCTCTATACCCAGGCGCCAAGCCATCATAACAACCCTATCTACGTGGAGACTCTTCCTCACTCCACCCAACCCATTTCTTACACACTCAAATCTAGTGAGAAGGATATGCTTATCAAGAATTTGGCTGAAGAACTCAAGAAGCTGACTAGCCGAGTTCAAGGTGTTGAAGGAAGTAATGGAGTTGAAAGGTTGAACTATGAAGATCTCTGCATACAACCCGATGTTGAACTACCCGAGGGTTACAAACCTCCTAAGTTCGAGATGTTCGATGGTATAGGTGATCCTAGGGTCCATCTGAGGACCTATAGTGATAAACTGGTTAGAGTGGGAAGAGATGAGAAGATTCGTAGGAAGTTATTCATGAGGAGCTTCACGGGAGATGCTTTGTCTTGGTACATCAGCCAAGACCCTAAGAAGTGGTCCAATTGGGTGAACATGGCATTATACTTCATGGACCGATTCAGGTTCAATACGGAGAATGCTCCAGACGTGTTTTATATTTAGAATCTTAAGAAGAACCCCACGGAAACTTTCCGCGAGTATGCTACTCGTTGGAGGTCTGAAGCAGCTAAGGTCAGGCCCGCCCTAGACGAAGAACAAATGAACAAATTCTTCATCCAGGCACAGGACCCCCAGTATTATGAGAGGCTGATGGTAATTGAAAACCACAAATTCTATGACATCATCAAATTAGGTGAGAGAATTGAAGAAGGGATTAAAAGTGGAATGGTTACTAATTTTGAAGCATTATAGGCTATGAACAAGGCCCTGCAGTCTGGTGGCATATCTAAGAAGAAAGATGCAAGAACGATAATGGTTGCACAGGGACCCAAATCCCTGTTGGTATACCGAACTTCTCCACTCACATACCAAATACCTCCACCAACACATCAGTTAGCACCTGCACCAACATATCAGTCATTCCACCACCTACCTATCGGCCTACTTCTCCCAGATATACCCAACCAGCTCCTGTTTATCATGCATACAACTCTCAACCATCTCACTTCCAGCCACCCCCTACTCGCCAAAATTTTCCAAGACCCCGACCCAATTTTGACCGCAGGCCGCCCAAGATATATACTTCTGTCCCTAAGCCTATGACCAGTTGTACGAAAGATTAAAAGCTACTGGTTATGTCACTCATGTCCCTGCTGTAACCCCTGAGAATACTCTCAATGGGTCAATCCAAATAAGACCTGTGCATACCATTACGGCATGAAGAGACATACAATTGATGAATTCCGCTCACTGGAAGATAAGATTCAGTCTTTGATTGATAATAAGACCATTCAAGCAAAGGAGGATACTCCCAATGTCTGCAATAATCCTCTCCCAGACCATAGGGGTGGAGGCATCAACATGATAGAAATAGAAGAAGATTGGGACCTAGAGGGGTCGATCGGGTTGATCATAGAAGGTGATGATCCAAAGAAGCCATCACTCTCAATCCTATAATAGTCCAGATTTAGCCATCTGGAGATGTTAGCTACGTCAGTACCATTCAAGTTTGAAGAGGCACCACCCGCAGAGGCACCTGTGTCGTTTGAAGTCAAAGTAATGCCACCTGCTAAGGCACCTGTTCCATTTGAAGTGAAAGTAGCTGCACCGATCATAGTGATGGTGTCTACTATGCCTCATTTCAACTCTAATGCTGTACCTTGGGATTACGTGGCTGAGGCAAGGAGGAAAGGTAAAGTCAAGATAGAAGAAGCCACCGCTGCACAAGGAATGACAAGGACCGGCAGGGTTTATACACCTGAACATTTGGCAGAGTCTAGCAAACAAGATTCCAACAGACCCCCATCATTGAGACAAGCCCAGATGATCTTTGGAGGAAGGTGCAGGCTAAAGAATACTCAGTCATCAATCAGCTGAACAAAACCCCAACCCAAATATCCATTTTGTCATTGCCGCAGAATTCAGAGACGCATAGGAATGCTTTGATGAAAGTGCGGAACGAAGCATATGTGCCAAATAACATCACCCGCGGGGAAATGGAAAATATGGTAGGTCAAGTGCTGGAAAGTCATAACATCACTTCCCACGAGGACGAACTACCACCTGAAGGGTTAAGTCACAACAAAGCACTGCACATCACTGTGCAATGCGAGGACTATTTCATCATCAGGATTCTGATTAATGGTGGGTCCAGCCTCAACATCTGTCCATTGACAACTCTCAAGAAATTGGGAAAGGGGTTGTACGAGATCAGAGAAGGGTCTATGAATGTAAAAGCTTTCGACGGTTTTCAGAGGTCCACCATTGGTGAAATCAGCCTTTGTCTGCAAATGAGACCCACATGGTTCGAGGTTGAATTTAAGGTAATAGATATATCAGCGTCCTACAACCTGTTATTAGGACGACCATGGATACACGTCGCTGGGGCTGTGGCATCAACATTGCATCAAGAAATGAAGTTTGAATGGAACCACCAGGAAGTAATCATCCATGGAGATGGAAGCAACCCTATCTATAGTCGCCATACCATCCCGGTGGTTGAAGGTAGAAGAAGGTTGGGTGGAGAAGCCTACCACCACATCGAGCGGGTTAACGCAATAGACAAAGACAAGTGGTGTGATAGTAAGATCGAAAGCATACTGAATTGGTGTGGGTACGAGCCTGGCAAAGGACTCGGCAAGAATCTTCATGGAATCTCCAAGCCAATACAGCTCAAGCGCCATGACACCACTTTTGGTCTGAGATACAAATACACATGGCAAGAGTACAAGAACTGGTCGCCACCATGGCGTGGTCCTTATTACCCATTGGAACAACCGATACCACATCTGGAGCAGACCTTTCAGCAGACCGATATCATATGGGGGCCAGAAAAAGAAGAAGCACTGGCAGCCTTGAAAAATCTATTCCTAGAAGATGATGATATGGACTGTTGCGTCATTGTTGAGGAGGAGGAGGAGTAAGGCCCTTCCATCCAAGCCGTGAGAAAAGGATCATTCCTTAAGAACTGGACTGTCAGAACATCCAGGGCCCGACGAGTCCTGGGGTAGCAAGGCTGAACAAGCATTGTCTTTTTTTATTTTTATTTGCTAATGATTTCCTTTTCGCATTTCCATTTTTGCAATCAGATCTTCAATGTTCCAAAATATTTGTTTAAATTATCAAAAGCGTTTTTTATGTTTAATGAATCAATATTTATTATTACCATTTTCTCATCAATTCTTTCAATACAACATTACTATTTCCTATCTTGATGAACCAATGAATGTGACATGTAATGAGGCAACGCAACAAAAGGACAGTGATTCATAAGAAGGGGATGATATCATACCTGATGAAATTGTCAGAGAAGTTGAGAATTTAGAGAATAGACCTAAGTCAAATATGGACGAAACAAAGATTGTCAACCTGGGAGATTCAGAGAATGTCAAAGAAACTCGTATCAGCATTCACTTGTCGCCTTCAGAGAAAGAGGAATACACACAATTCTTGAAAGAGTATGATGACATATTTGCATGGCCGTACGAAGACATGAGTGGTCTAAGTATGTCCATTGTGGCTCACAAGTTGCCAACCAATTCAATGTGCCCACCGGTAAAACAGAAGCTCAGAAAGTTCAAGCCTGACATGAGTTTGAAAATCAAAGAGGAAGTTACCAAGCAAATCAACGCCAAGGTTCTCAGGGTGGTTGAATATCCGACATGGTTAGCCAACATCGTGCCAGTGCCTAAGAAGGATGGAAAGGTCAGAGTTTGTGTCGACTACCAGGATCTCCACCGGGCCAGCCCAAAGGATGATTTCTCTCTTCCAAACATACACATCTTGATTGACAATTGCGCCGAGCATGAACTTTAGTCGTTCGTGGACTGTTTCGATGGATACCACTAGATTTGGATGGACGAGGAAGACGCTGAGAAAACGACTTTCATTATGCCGTGGGGAGTATACTGCTATAAGATGATGCCATTCGGCCTAAAGAATTCTAGGGCCACTTACATGAGAGCTATGGCCACCATCTTCCACGACATGATACATAAAGAGATTGAGGTATATGTGAATGACATCATCATAAAGTCCAAGAAAGCCACCGACCATATAGCAGATCTGAGGAAGTTCTTCAACAGGTTGTGTAAATACAACTTGAAATTAAACCCCGCGAAGTGTGCATTCGGGGTTTCTGCTGGAAAATTGCTCGGGTTCATCGTCAACTGCCGAGGGATAGAATTGGATCCATCAAAGGTCAAAGTAAGGGTGTCGAACGGGCCGGGTTGACTCATTTCCAGACCGGCCCAGACCGGTTAAAACCAGAACCGGACCGCTCCGGTACAAAGGGGGCCGGGTGGGCTGGGTAGAAGGGGTAAGGGGGGTTGGGCCATTTACATTTTTTCTACCGGTTACCCGGACCGGTCAAACCCGGTCAAAGTGAACAGTGCACTTACCGGTTAAACCGGCCCGGCACAAACCAGGTTTTAAAGGCTAGTTTATTTTTTTATTTTTATTTTTAAAAAAAAAATTGTTTGGGGCCTACTGGACCGTTGGCAACAGTCACCTGCCAAGGGAGCCGTTTCCCAATGACTGATTTGCAAAAATGGCCCTTTTTTGGGCCTTTTAAATAAAAAATTAACACTTTTCTAAAACACAAATTTAACCGTTTGTAAAACTATAAATACACCCCCTCTTCATTTATTCACTCATCTCTCATTTCTCAATCTTATATTCTCTCACTCAAGTTAAATCATGCCCCGTGATTCTAGAGTGCGCTCATATGTTTGGGAACACTTTGAGGTGGTAGAAGAAAATGAAGAAGTTTACAAAGTAAAGTGCAGGAATTGTGGTCTAATCTTAAATCTTCGTCCAAAGTGCACGGGCACAGGCTGTTTAAGGAGGCATATGAAGATTTGTCTTGAGTGTTCACCAGAAATTCATTTGATTTGAATAATTTGTGTTATTTTAATATTATTAGACGTATTTTGCTTAATGTTTTAGTTTGTTAGATTAATTTGAAGTATTATTAATTTATTATGCAATGGTAAGTGCAAGTTTGAACTTTAATTTGAAGTATTAAATGTAAACTTTAATTTGCAAGTTTGAACTTGCAAATTATAAGTGCAATTTTTTTCCATCTTCATTGTATTCTATTATCTTAAAATTTAAATTCTTAATGATATATTCAAATATAAGAATTTTAAAGTCTTTGCATCCTTTATTCAAACACAATTTTTATAAGTTTGTTTTTTTGTTTATATTTTTATGAGTTATAACAAATACAAAAATAATTTTAAAAAAAAGTTATTTTACTGTTAACCCGGCCCGACCCCACCCGGTTGACCCGTAACCCTTACGGTTTAATTTTTACCCGAATGAACCCGAACTCGTTAAACCCGTTAAGCCCCAACATGTAACCGGCCCAGGTCGTAACCCGTGCGGTTCACTTTTTACCCTACCCAGCCCGGCCCACCTGGTTAACACCCTTAGGTCAAAGCCATCCAAGAGTTACCACCACCAAGAAACAAGAAAGATGTGATGAGTTTCTTGGGATGCCTTAATTACATGAGCCGGTTCATAGCCCAGTCCACAGTCATAGTGAACCAATCTTCAAGATGCCGAAAAAAGATGCTGCAACTAAATGGACCGAGGATTGTCAAAAGGCCTTTGACAGAATCAAGGAGTACTTGTCAACACCGCCAGTCTTGGTACCGCCAGAACCAGGTAGACCCTTGCTACTCTACCTCACAGTATTAGATGGAGCTGTCTGCTGCGTTTTGGTGCAGCACGACGAGACAGGGAGAAAAGAGCAGGCTATATATTATCTGAGTAAGAAATTCACTCCATATGAGGCATAATATTCTCTACTGAAACGTACCTATTGTGATCTAACCTGGGTAGCTCAAAAGCTGAGACACTACTTCTGTGCCTACACAACGTACCTCATATCAAGGATGGATCCCTTGAAATATATCTTTCAGAAGCCCATGCCCACTGGCAAGCTGGCCAAGTGGCAAATCCTGCTGAGTGAATTCGATATTGTCTATGTGACTTAGAAAGCGGTCAAGGGACAAGCGTTGGAGGAGGATCATCTTTCTGATAACCCTGTAGATGGAGAATACGAACCCCTGAAAACGTATTTTCCCGATGAAGAAGTGTTTTTCATAGGAGAAGACATTGCAGAATCCTATGACGGTTGGAGAATGTTCTTGACGGAGCGGCAAATTTCAAAGGAGTCGGCATTGGAGCTTTCCTGGTTTCGGAAACTGGTCAACATTACCCTGTATCTGCCAAACTCAGATTCCCCTGCATCAACAATATGGTAGAGTATGAAGCCAACATCTTAGGGCTCAACATGGCCATTGATATGAATATTCAGGAGGTGCTGGTGATTGGTGACTCAGACCTACTAATACACTAAGTACAAGGAGAATGGTCTTCCTAGAATTCCAAGATACTACCGAATATGCACCATGTGCAGGAATTGAGAAAGAGGTTCACAATGACAGAATTTCGGCACGTCCCTAGAATTCAGAACGAGTTTGCCGATGCATTGGCCACTCTATCATCCATGATACAACATCCAGCTAAGAACTTCATTGATCCTATTCCGGTAAAGATCCATAGCCAGCTGACATACTGTTCCCATGTTGAAGAAGAAGCAGACGGAAAACCATGGTTCCACGACATCAAGGAATATCTAACAAAAGGAGAATACCTAGAGCTTGAAAATCATACTCAGAAACGCACGCTTCGGAGATTGTCCAACAATTTCTTTCACAGCGGAGGAACCCTAAATAGGAGAACTCCCGACTTGAGATTATTGAGATATGTCGATGCAAAGGAAGCCTCCAGGCTACTTGAAGAGATACACGCTGGGACCTGTGGTCCACATATGAATGGCTTTGTCTTGGCAAAGAAGATACTCAGAGCCGGTTACTTCTGGATGACCATAGAAGCGGACTGCATCCAACACGTCTGGAAATGGTACCGATGTCAGGTACATCACCGATAACGGCTCCAATCTAAACAGTGATCTGATGAAATCCATGTGCGAGACTTTCAAAATCAAGCACAAGAATTCCACATCCTATAGACCTCAGATGAATGGAGCTGTAGAAGCCCCCAACAAAAATATCAAAAAGTTATTGAGGAAGATGATAGAGAAACACAAACAATGGCACGAGAAGTTATCATTTGCCTTACTGGGATACCGCACTACATTCCGTACATCAACTGGGGAAACCCCTTACTTGCTGGTTTATGGTACAGAAGCTGTTATTCCTGCCGAAGTGGAGATTCCTTCCTTAAGAGTCATACAAGAAGCTGAGCTCAGCGATGCATAATGGATAAAGAGTCGTTATGAGCAACTAGCCCTCATAGACGGGAAAAGGATGAATGTAGTATGTCATGAACAACTTTATCAGAACAGAATGACCAGAACCTTCAACAAAAGAGTCAAGCCAAGAAATTTCACACCGTGGCAGCTTGTGTTAAAGAAGATCTTTCCGCATCAAGATGAAGCCAAAGGGAAATTCTCTCCCAACTAGCAAGGGCCATACATGGTTCACCGAGTATTGACAGGAGGAGCTGTCTTGCAGAAATGGACATAGAAGTATGTCCAAAGCCAATCAATTCAGATGCAGTCAAACGCTACTATGTGTAATTCTGTATGCTTTTCCCAAGTGATGTAAATTGAACTGCGCCTGACCTGATTTCCGTTTAAGAGGGGATACGTAGGCTGCCATATGAGTTAGGTCACAATTTAATAAAAATCTCATTTCCCCCGCAATTGGAAACTGGGGCAGAATTTTGAGGAGGACCCTCAAAATTCTGAAGCGAGTTCAGCCGATCACAACATGCACAAAGGTCAGAGTCATCAACCATCTAACTGGGGCATAATTTTTAGGAGGACCCTCAAAATTCCGTAGCATGAGAGGTTGCAATGTCTTGAACCGTGTCACGGTCGTCGGTTCATCTAAATTTCTTAAAGTATATTTTATACTATGTCTTTACAAAATCATGCATGTTTGTTGTCAAAATATAGCTCTGTTTAGCAAACGCTACCCCGATGATGTAAATAGGATCATCAGACCAAGCAGAACAAGGCAAGCAAAGCCAACGGGGATACAAACCAACCTCCCCATCTACAGAACTCACGATTTTTCTTTGGATGCATGCACAAAGAACGAACATGCTCAAAGTCATAATTCTTGAAACCATCACACTTGCCGACATTCGCTATCAGCACGATGGATAACATGCTCCGTAGTCATAATTCTCGCAACAATCGCAATACTGAAATATGCTACCAACTAAGAAATCTTACTATCATCTGCTATTTGCTCTTTGGCATAAGGCTAATCTCTGCCTTCCCTTGCATAAGGCTAATATCTACCTTTATTATGCATAAGGCTAATCTCTGCCTTCATTCTGCATAAGGCTAATATCTGCCTTCCCTTGCATAAGGCTAATCTCTGCCTTCATTTTGCATAAGGCTAATATCTGCCTTCCCTCGCATAAGGCTAATCTCTGCCTTCATTCTGCATAAGGCTAACCGCTGCTTTCCTACCTGCATGAGGCTAATCTCTACCCCCATTCGCATAAGGCTATTCTCTGCATAAGGCTAATCCCTACCTTCATTTTTCATAAGGCCAATCGCCGCCTTCCTGTCTACATGAGGTTAAGCTCTACCTCCATTTGCATAAGGCTAATCTCTGCCTTCTCTTGAATAAGGCTAATATCCGTCTTCCCTCTGCATAAGGCTAAATCTCTGCCTTCCACATCTTGCATGAGGCTAAGCTCTGCCTCCATCTGCATAAGGCTAATCTCTGCCTTCCACATCTTGCATGAGGCTAAGCTCTGCCTCCATCTGCATAAGGCTAATCTCTGCCTTCCACATCTTGCATGAGGCTAAGCTCTGCCTCCATCTGCATAAGGCTAATCTATGCCTTCCTTTGCATGAGACTAAGCTCTGTCTCCATACTTGCATGAGCCTAAGCTCTGCCTCCAATTTACTCTTTTTCACCGAGACTAAGCGTTGTCTCTCAAGCATTATTTACTTCTCTGCCCTCTATTTCCTAAGACTAAGCTCTGCCTTGTGGAAGTCATATTATTGCATTTCATGGGCTGAAATATCGCCAACCTGTCCAAAGGCGTCATAGTCTAACGACACCATCCTCATAGCCGGAAGACACCATGTCATGGCCTGAGGATCTCTCTCAATTTGCATATTGTTATTCAAAGGCGTCATAGTTCAGAGGCACCATCTTCATGGACCGAGAACATCATTTCATGGCTTGCGAATTTCTTATCAAACAATTCATGGCCCAGGACATCATGGTCTAAGGACGTCATCCCTAATCGTCGGAAGACAACTTTCATAGTCCAACGGGAACTTGCATCATGTTTAAATTTATGCACGATATATGCTTGTAGTATTCTTATATGCAGGCAACCCGACGAGCAACGACTATCCCAGCAGGAGCAATCCCGCTCCAGTTCTTCCAGCCATATCAAACCTAACTTCTTCCGTAAATCGTTCATCCACCCCTAGATGTTGCGTCTGTTCTTGTGATGACTTCATTGGTATACTCATCCGATGAATCCGGAACTACATACAGCCTGATTCCTGTGAAACCAGGGATATGTAGGCACCTCAGAAACCAGGGTGCGACCTAAATCTCTCTAACCGTTTCGCTTGGTAAAAATTGGCCATCCTATCTTTACTCGACAACTCTTTCATCCTTTTCGGGTAAAGAGGGCAGCTGTTAATACCCAATTTTTCCCAAAAGATATTTTAAATTTCATATACACCTTCAAAATCATGCATCAATAGCAATTGATATTTTTCCATAATTTTTCTATGTTTTTATTATTTTGTCCAGCATCTTATTTCCAATAAATAATTATAAGATTTCATCACAAATGATTTCAAAAGCATTTCTTGATTTAATTTATTATTCATGGTCCTATCAAGGCCAAATTATTCAATAAATAGCCAATTTGGCATCTTTTGGCTATAATTGCAATGACTTTACAAATATATCCCAAGAATATAATTTTGTACTATTTTTTCATCAGAAATTAATCATTTATATTTTTCAAATACTAAATAATTATTTTTAAATTATTTCCTATGCATGAAATTCATTTTTATGATCATTAGCTATTTTACAAATTATTTTAATTAATTCGAATTGGGTATTTAACAAATAGCCATTTTCATTTTTAAATCTAGCCTAAATTAAACTAGATCCACCCAATTAAATCAACCCAAACACCCCAGGCCCAATCCACTATCCTACCCGACCCAATTTCCATTTAATTTGGACCGTTGATTAATCTTAATCAACGGACCAGATCCGTTCTTACCATAATTAACCTAAAAGTCTACCCACCCCAAACCCTCATTCTCTCATTCTCTCTTCTTCTCCGCCGTTCGCGCTCTCTGCTAAGCCCTAATCTCCTCTCACCGGCCTGCTCGCCGGTAACAATGGTGGTTCCACCACCATCCCTAGCAACCATGGCTCCCTCACATGCCGGATTATTGCTACCCTGAGGTCCTCAAGGAACCGGCGGCTGTTCAACTCACACCTATGGTCCGATTCTGGCCGTTCTCAGGCCACCCTTGTCCTGTGCGAGTAAGATCTTCCTATCTCCGGCTAAAGCTATGGTTTCTAAGCCCGATTCTCTTTATCTCTATGTTAACTCTCTCTGAAACCCTAATCTATCTCTTGATTCTTCAGATCTGCAACAGATCTAAGAGTATTCTGAGTTATCTTTACTGTTTTCTTAAGAATCTCTCCGATTTTTCAAAAAATGCTTCTTCGTCTTCAAAACTAGGGTTTCTTAAACCCTTTTTCAAAATGACTTTCTCTCTGATTTTCAGTATTATCTTCTGATTTTTACTATATGTAAATAGTTTTTTAAGTTTTTCCCTTTTATATGTTTCATTATCTTGAAAACCTAAGTCTTTTGGTCTTAATTTTAGGTTCTGAGAACAGTTCTTGTTTATTAGTTCGCCTAATTTGTTCGCATGTATGCTATTCACGAATATGTTCTGATTTTCTGGTGATTTCTGCCCCGTCATGTTTATTAGGGTTTCTGAGTTTGCTCTTCTTGCCTATCATGTGTTTATTCCGTTTATTCATAGAAACTTGTGATAATTCCTTCTACTTAGTACTATTTTCTAGCTAAATCCATGATTCTCTGTGATGTTTACATTATAAAGGGGTTTTTGATTTATCTCTTTAGCTTATACTGTGTCTATTCTATTCATGCATAGAAATTTGCAGTAATTAGTACTATTTTCTATGATTTGAATCCCTGATTCCTTGTGATTGAAAACCTTTACTGATTTTCTAGGGTAATATTCTCTACTGATTTATGACCTGTAAGTTATTTTCTTACCTTGGTTACATGATTGAATTATTGCTAATTGAATCTTGTTTCCTTAATAGAATCTGACGAACCTAGCCCAATTACCTGCCCTATACTTTGCATTGTTTGAATCATTCCTTAAGATATATATGGTCTCTTTGCTTATTTATTACTTACCGTTTGAATAACTCCCTTAATTAAGGGAGTACTCACACTGATTTTATACTAATTGATATCGAGTTCCATGATTACGGCCTGATTCTAATTTTTACCTTATTTTCACCCAGCTTTCAAACTATATATATGCATACTCTTCTCTCATTAACATACACGAACATATTTGTTCAAAACCCTCTCTTACACTCAAAAGCTTTTATGCTTTCTTTATTTGGTTACTTGGTATTGTTCTAAGTAAGCCGGCTGTAAGCCAAGGCTGATTACTATACTCTCTTGCTCATCACTTTGTGTTTATTATCTCTCTACTGGTTTGTCCTGATTTCAATTCAAGTCCCAAAAGCAATATGTTTCTTTTACAACTTCAGTTTATCCTGTTTCTAGTCTGTTTCTATCTATGGTTTTGCTGTGCAACCTGTAGTTGATTTGTTTACATTCCTGCCTATCTGTCATGTTATGTTATATGCTACTCCCCTTAGGATCAACATGAATATGTTATCCCCCCTTTTTGTAATATGCCTCAATGTGACTTTGCTCTATTTTGTGTTTGTTTGGTTTCTTGTATGAACCTTTCTTTGGAGAAACAATTTGTACCCTTCGTGTTGACTTTGGAGTTCATGCTGTGTCCTAGTCCCATGAACCCCTACAAGAATTTCTATGCTCCTGTGTACTATGTGCTCTATGTGTCCCCAAATTCCCATTACCCCTATGTGAAGGCCGTTCTTTGAGTATTGCTGAACCTATTTTGGTTGTGTGTTTGGTCTGTTGTTTATTTGATTCCACAACTCGTGTCAAAATTATTTGTACTGAAAAAGTTTCTCCTTATTATATAAAACTATTTCAACTAAGTCTCTTTCAACACTGTTGACGTTTTATACTTCAATACCACACAAGGGAGGGGGGAGGGTTGATTTGTGTGGTGTCCAATTTTTCGAGTATTGTCTTACTAGAAGAACCTGGTTCTTCTTGGTGTTCCAACTTCTACTGGTGCGGAATAATAAATGTAGTAAAGTAAAAACATAGAGATTTTTACGTGGAAAACACCTAGCTCAAAAGGTGAAAAAACCACGACCTACTCCTCAGTAGGATTTTCACAAACTCTTCATTACAACTCTGAGCCAAACAACATTTACAAAATAAACTCTTTTGTAAACCTAGGACTAACTCTAATCCCTTTGTAGCAACCTAGCCTCTAGCTAATTGCGACAAGCTTCAAGTTAACTCTAACTTGAACAGTGTGTACCTATTACAATTGCTTCTAAGAAAGCTGAAAAGATACAATATTAAATCACCTACTACAACCAACTAGACTCAATAAACAAACAGATGAAACTGGTTCTTCTAGCTGGTCAGTAGCCTTTGTGTCGCACAAGGATTCTGCTTGCAAAATATCTCTGGGAATTTTGCTTTCAATTCCTGTTTCACTTCTGCCTTTGTGCGATCCGATTTCGGCAGGAATGCTTCAACTCTTTATAGAGTCAGTAGTTGAGATATATTATTCAATTCTAATGCAACTCTTCCTTGGTGGAAGAGTTTGTATTAAACTCAACTTCCTTCCTTTGTTACTATCCTTGCTGAATTCAAACTCTAACCTCTTATCAATTTGCAACCTTTTCGCTTTAGGAGACAACCTCTTAGTTCCCAGATAATTCACATAACATGTTATCTCCTACGCATGGACTCTTCGCGTGCCAATGAGTCTGTTTCACTATGATAGCCTGATGGACCTGGTTCAACTTGGTAGACATTTGTCAATCTTCAAAACCATGCAGTGACTTGGGTCAACAAATTCCCCCTTTTTGATGATGACAAACCCTGTGCTTAACCCTGTACAATCTTCAAACACTTTGTATGGTTTTAAGCATTTATCATAGAGAGACCAGGTTGATTAGGTTATAAATATCACAACAGTTTGAAATTTGAAAAGCACATTTCTTCCCCTTTTGGCATCATCGAAAAGTTGCAAAATGATAAACTTACCAGAGTTTGTTAACAATTACTCATGGCCATTGAGGCAACTGCAGGTGCAAACATGATTTAGTCATCAAAAGAAACCAATAAATGTTAGCTACGTAAGAAACTGAGACAAAGTCAATAATTAACAAAAGCATAATTCATCGATTAGTCAGTAATCAAACACCATACACAGAAAGAACTAAGAAAGTCATAACCATGAGCAAAACAAAAAAAACAAAAAAAATAGAAACAAAACAAATCCTGGACTGGATCATAGATGGGGTTTTGGTGGCTCTAGACATCCTAAGGTTGGGTAGGTGCAGATGAGGTTGGGTTCTTGGCTTGAAGGAGAGAAAACATTTGTTGAAGAACACCTTCATTTTTCTCCTTCTCTTTTGCTACTTCAACTCTGAGAGCATCCCGCTTAGCTTCCACCTCATGAAGGCGAGATTTCAATCTAAGGATCTCCTCATCCTTCATCTCTCCTTCCTGCACCAATGACCTTACTTTTCTATTGACTGGATTCTTCCTAGATGAACCAGGTTCATCTTCCGGAACATTGACAATATAATCACAAGTCAGCAAAGTGTTATTCCCAAAATAATCCTTAGCATTAGCCATCTCAGCTTTCTTCACAAGAACCTCAAAGTGGGCAAGTACAGCCGTCAGAATAAAGTCATAAGGAATATCATGTGATTTTGTTCCATTTGCAACTCTGTCCAAGAGCTAAATGATGAAAGCTGTCCAGTTGATCTACTTTCCCCTATATAAACACTCCATCAAGGTGAGGTCCATGTAATTGGCGATGTGCCTTCTCTCTTGTCTTGGCAGCAGGAACTTAATCACGAATTCAAAGAATAACTTGTGTTGGGGCCTCATTTCACTTTTGAACACCGACCTGGGCTCAGCTTCCTCCTCATCCTCACAAAAGAATCTGGTGATGTTGAGAGCTGAGGCCATTCCATCAAGAGTAGGCCATATTTTCCTAGTGTAATCATCGTAGCCCTCAGCAGGTATGTTCAGAATCTCTCCCAGTAACTTTGTATCAAAAGTGATCTGAATTTCTTTGACTGTGGAGGTCACCCTGCCATTCTTCACACTTGTATTTTCCATAAACTCCACCAATTAGTTCCTTGCCACCCTTCCTTCCATGCGAAGGACCATTTCCTTCCACCCCTGCATATCCAGTGTGTCCAGCAGGTATTGCATTCCAGGTTCCTCGAGATCTTTCAATAACTTTCCCTTCAGAATTATCCTCTTGCTGAACATTGTGATTCTACAAGTCTCCTCACCAACTTCCTTCTCATCTCTTCCCCTCCACTCTTTATCCTCATATTTTTCAACAACCTTCACTTTCTTGGCCTTGGATCTGGTCCTTTTAACAGTGCTTGAAAGTGTTGCAGACACATCAACTGACTTACTTGAAGAAGCCTTAGCCTTCTTGGGTTTGGGTATCTCAACCACAACTGGAGCAGGCTGCTCCTCATGATGGACCAGGCTGCTCCTCATGATGGACCAGGTCCATTGTATCATCATCAACAATTACAGCCTCAATAGGCTCTCCCACTTTGGCCTTTCCCTTGGCCTTCTTCTTCTTCTTCTTCTTTTTGCTTTCTCTCAGGGCTTTTTCTAACTCTTCTTCTTGTTGTTGAACAACACTCTTAGTAGCACGCACTTTTGGGGCAGGAGCACAACAGATACATAAACTTTCCTTTTATTTGGAGGAACTGGAGTAGTGACTTTCTTGAACATTTGAGATCTCTTCTTTTTGGGGTTATAAGACTCCCCCAACTTCCTTAGCATCTCAGCCAGTGTCTCCTCGATAGATGAACCAAGTTCATCTGCTGATTTTTGTAAGCTCTCTAGACCTGCTACTGCTTCCTCAGCAACACTTCCCCCTATATTTGTGACATCTTCTCCAACATGCTCAGGAACGGGACCACAGATAGCCAAAGGGGTGCCGTCCTTCCCAGATCCCCTTGCAGAACCTCCTTCTCCCTCTCTCTCAAGAATTTTATCTTTTCCTAATTTTCTATGCCTATCCGGCATTTCAACATCAACAACCGACCCAACCAACACAAACCTGTTCTCACTGGTAGCAGTTCCAGAAACAATCTCAAGATCACCTTGCTTAGAACTGGATGAACCAGGTGCGTCATCCTCATTGGCTGATTTGAAGGATTCACTTGATGATTCAGAATCATTATCCTTTTCAGCATGTAGAATTTCCTCCAAGAATTTTGCACGAGATCCAGAAGCAACAGATTTTCTGGCAAGAACTTTCACACGACGAGCCCTGGGGGCTGGAGTAGGGTTAGGTGTGGGTTCAAGAACTGGAGGGTTTTCAGAGGTTAAAGATATCTCTGGAGATTGAGAGATATACATGGATGGAGAATTAGAATCAGATTCATAAAGTCCTCCATCATAATCACGATTGGGCGATGAAGAAGAAGAAGAGACAGGGGGTGGTGAAGACATTGTTATGAACGTTTTAGGGAGAGATGAAGATTTTATCAGTTTTGATTTTAGAAGAATGAAGAACTTGGTTCTACTTGTTATGTTATGAAGAAGGGAGGCAATGATGACCTTTTTATAAGATCTGGATATGAATAATACAACGGGCAGATCATTTAATTAAGAGGGAGTCTAATCGACGTAGGAGTGTCATTGATTAGACAGTTAAGAATCCCCTAAATCTAGGCTAATTGATTAATGATGGGACTTCTTGAAACTGGTTCATTTTAGGATAGGTAGTGAGAATTTGATTTGAACCAAATAAGGATAGAATTCTGCTCATGTGTGACTATAATTATTTCAATAAATGTATGGAGATGAGCACGTACCTTGTCAGTCAGATGAACCAGCAACGATGAACCAGGTTCATCGTGTTAAAGTCTTTAATTTGCCTCAATTTATAGAGATAGAAAAACATCATTAGCAACCAGGGAATCATATTAATACATGGCAAGAGAGTATGGCAGTATAGTCATGATACTTAGCAATGATTAGTCTGGTTGATTATCTATGTTAATGTTTCTAGCCAAATTATTTTTCATTTTTTTTCCAATTAGGTGATCTTAATCATCCCTAATTCAAGCCGGTTTCTCTCAAAATGCTCCCTACTTAGTGCTTTAGTAAAGATATCTGCAATTTGCTTGTTAGTAGCACAAAATTCAATTGAGATCATCCCCTTTTCATAGTTATCCCTAAGAAAGTGGTGTCTAACATCTATGTGCTTAGTTCTCTTATGATGAACCGGGTTATTGGTCCTACTAATTGCACTAGTGTTATCACAGAAAATAGGAATGCATCCCACATCTATACCAAAGTCTATGAGTTGTTGCTTGATCCACAACAACTGAGCACAGCATGAGGCTGCAACCACATATTCAGCCTCAGTAGTAGACAGAGCTACTGAATTTTGTTTCTTGGTGGACCAAGACATAAGGCAGGAGCCTAGAAAGTGAGCCATGCCTGAAGTACTTTTCCTGTCAACCAGAAAACCTGCATAATCAACATCAACATATCCTACAAGATCGAAATTACTACCTTTAGGGTACCAAAGGCACAAATCAGTGGTGCCTTATCTCAAAATTCTCTTCACTGCAGTTAGGTGGGACTCATTTGGATTTGCCTGAAACCTAGCACACAGTCCTACACTGAACACAATATCAGGTCTACTGGCAGTGAGATATAATAGAGACCCAATCATCCCTCTGTATATCTTATGATCAACGGATGAACTAGGTTCATCCACATCCAATTTTATAGCTGTGGCTATGGGGGTGTCTATTTCCTTTGAGTCCTCCATTTTAAACTTCTTGAGCAGTTCTTTCACATACTTTTGTTGATGGATCATTGTTCCATTGGGGTTTTTCTTGATTTGCAAGCCTAAGAAGAAGTTTAGCTCACCCATTATACTCATCTCAAACTCTCTCCCCATAAGTGTTGCAAATTCCTTACTCAGTTTTTNAAGGTGCTGTCAATTTTGCCTCGTTTGTACCCATGTTCTAGCAGGAATTTTGATAGCCACTCATACCATGCTCTAGGTTCTTGTTTGAGACCATAGAGAGCCTTGTCAAATTTGTATACGTGGTCAGGTGACTCCTTGCTTTCAAAACCTGTAGGATGTTTGACAAATACATCTTCCTTCAGATAGCCATTGAGAAAGGCACTCTTAACATCCATCTGATAGAGAGTGAATTCCATATGTGCAGCAAATGCTATAAGAAGTCTGATTGCCTCCAGTCTTGACACAGGGGCAAATGTCTCATCATAGTCAATTCCCTCTTCTTGACTATACCCTTGAACAACCAGTTAGGCCTTGTTTCTTGTAACAGTTCCATCCTCATCGAGCTTGTTCCTGAAGACCCATTTTGTGCCAATCACTGATCTGTCTAGTGGCCTGGGTACCAAGTGCCATACTTGACTTCTTTCAAACTGATTCAGCTCTTCTTTCATGGCATTTACCCAATCAGTATCTTGTAGGGCTTCACCAATGTTCTTTGGTTCGATTAAGGATAGAAAGGAATCAAACACACACAGATTTTTCAAGGAGGATCCTGTTTTGATTCCGGATGACAAATCTGTTATGATGTTCTCAAGAGGGTGAGAACTTTGATATCTGTGTGGTTTGAGCACCAATTGTTCACTTCTGGATGATTCTATGGTGTCTTGTTGTAGTGGAACATGATCAGGGCCAGGGTTCACATGTTGAGTTCCCCCTGTCATGTTGCTTGGGGTAGTTGGACC
>ML282040.1:0-13707 GCA_005239495.1 Nicotiana undulata | reverse complement strand
GGGGGGTGATTTGTGTGGTGTCCAATTTTTTGAGTACTGTCTTACTAGAAGAACCTGGTTCTTCTTGTTGTTCCAACTTCTAATGGTGCGGAATAATAAATGCAGTAAAGTAAAAACACAAAGATTTTTACGTGGAAAACACCTGGCTCAAAAGGTGAAAAAACCACGACCTACTCCTCAGTAGGATTTTCACAAACTCTTCACTACAACTCTGAGCCAAACAACATTTACAAAATAAACTCTTTTGTAAACCTAGGACTAACTCTAATCCCTTTGTAGCAACCTAGCCTCTAGCTAATTGCGACAAGCTTCAAGTTAACTCTAACTTGAACAATGTGTACCTATTACAATTACTTATAAGAAAGCTGAACAGATACAATATTAAATCACCTACTACAACCAACTAGACTCAATAAACAAACAGATGAAACTGGTTCTTCTAGCTGGTCAGTAGCCTTTGTGTCGCACAAGGATTCTGCTTGCAAAATATCTCTGGGAATTTCGCTTTCAATTCTTGTTTCACTTCTGCCTTTGTGTGATCCGATTTCAGCAGGAATGCTTCAACTCTTTATAGAGTCAGTCGTTGAGATATATCGTTTAATTCTGATGCAACTCTTCCTTGGTGGAAGAGTTTGTATTAAACTCAACTTACTTCCTTTGTTACTATCCTTGCTGAATTCAAACTCTAACCTCTTATCAATTTGCAACCTTTTCGCTTTAGGAGGCAACCTCTTAGTTCCCAGATAATTCACATAACTTGTTATCTCCTACGCATGGACTCTTCGCGTGCCAATGAGCCTGTTCCACTATGATATCCTGATGGACCTGGTTCACCTTGGTATACATTTGTCAATCTTCAAAACCATGCAGTGACTTGGGTCAACCACTTTTGTCCTAAAACCTTTTCAAAACTATGTCAAGCACTCTCACTCTACTCTTAGGTCCTTAAGTTCTGCCCCTCTAATGTGTGACTGCTTAGGGATTCCTATGAGATCCCCGTGAACTCTGATGCATTGGAGCTGGCTCTTCCACACTGCACTTACTCAATTATGGTTGAAATCTGGGTATGAGTACTACCCAGGATCCCTTGAGGTCCTTAGGGAACTCTGACGCACCCAGATATGAGAAAGGCTATGAAACATCTGGGCATTTGAGGTTCTGGAAATCTGGGCCTGTTTTTCAGGCTCCCTATAGTGTAACTTCTTATTTTTATTTATCTATTTATGTAATTCATTCAATATTGGTTTGTAATAATTATTGTAAACGAATATTGGGGTTGGCTAGTGAAAATGAGAGGGTAGCCATAAATGTTATCAGTATCAATGGGTAGAAACCATGCCTTAGGTTTACAATTCCTACATGTGCATTAGAATCCATGTTTAGGACCAATACATTCTAAGCATCTCATGCATTAGACACCATGTTCTTAGGTTTCACGTATACTGCTTCAGCATTCCATTCGGCATTATTTTTATCACTTAGAAAATCCTGCTTCTAGGCTAAATAACAACATTAAAATAAAAACTGTTGCTCCTGCACATTCTAAAATCATGCTGTAACTTTCTGTGCATTTAGAAATCATGCTTTAGGAATTTGCATATAAATCATTCTGCATTTTGTATGTGCATACTAGATACCCTGTTTAGGATCTCGTTCGTACTCGCTCAGTGTCACTTAGCTAAACTATTGATGCATGAAAAAGACATAAGACAGTCTCACATTTGATCGTCCTGTTTTAAATAAACTGGAATTAATCCTTGTATATTTTTGTAACACTTAGAACAACATGCTTTAGGTATAACAACTTCTAAACTATTTCAATAACTCGGATGATTATCGTGTATTACTCCCACGCCTAGGCAAGCCTAAGGTAATCAACCTTTGTGAAACTGGAAAACTGTCTCTTTTATGTTTACTGCTTAATGGTTAATAGGCTTAAAATCAGTAGGCAAACTGATTAGGGCCCCTACCTCTAAATTTATAAAATAAAGCTGCATATCTTCTATGTTTTGACATTCACTTAGACATCATGCCTTAGGGACCTGCCTAATAAATGCTTTTTGTTTGTGTTTGAGTCGTGCTGTTTATGTGCATTAACTGTGGAGGTAAATCTAAGCCTCTTTATTGCTTCTTTCCTGCCTTTATCTGCTAAAGTCCTATTTATTCTTGCATGTCGCTTAGTATTTTCTCCTTTTAACCTTAGGGGTCTTTCTAGAACTTCCTATAGGTAGAGGTCCTAACTTCCTCCAGGGCCATTAAGAAGGGACGGGTAACAACACACATAGAGGTCTATAAACAAAAAACTCGCTTAATAATCACTAAGGGGTAGGGTAAAGGGTAGATATGGATATGATGACCAGTGCGCTAATGCCACATGTAGCCCCTCATTGAGGAGTGATTTCCAGGCATTGAATTGATGTGAAAATCCTATAGGATAAACAACTTATGACTCCCTTATTCATTATATATGTATGCATAGGCTGTAAATCCTTTTAAAAACCTCCTACATGTGTTTAGACCTTAAATCTTTTAAACTTTAGCACATATGTGTGCTTAGTATGCGAATATTTTCAAAACCTTTATTTGTTTACATATATGCCTTAATTGCCTACTTGTTTAAAATTCACAAAGCTTGTTTGGCCGGGAACCATAGTTGTGGACTTTGAGGGGTGCCTAACACCTTTCCCTTGAAGTAATTTCAAGCCCTTACCCAATCTCTGATTTTATAAATGACCCACAGTAGGTGCCCTAACGCACCTTAATTCGTTAGGTGGCGACTCTTCAATTCCTTATATACCCCTTTCCAAAAAGGAAACGAGTTGTCCCAATAATGTCAAAAACCCTGACCGATCCAACAGGAGAGGGAAAAAGGGGGCGCGACAAATATGTGGTAAAGGTCTAGGCTCTGTTGGCGCGATTTTGAGAGTTGTAGATTACTCATATCCTATGGGAAGATAACGTAGAAGCGTACGCATGGCTAACCTTGGATCATCGACAGAAATAAAGGGATCGGTGTTTAGGACGGTAGTACAACTGATGAACTCGGTCCTGAATACAGATAACTACTATGAGGTAAATTCAACTAATTTTTTCTGGACAAGAGGAATTAAATCATCAATTATCTCGAGCACGGGAAGTTGCTCGAAGACTCCAAAGTGTCCCGGGCACTGTGCACCAAAGCAACGCGATACAGCTTCAAGAGAGGCCAATTGTATAGAAAATCTTTCCAAGGCCCGCTAGCCTGATGTTTGGGGTATCTGAGCTTACTATGTTATATGAGAACTCCACGAAGGGATATGCGGTAGTCATTCAGGCGCAAATTCCTTAGTGGTGAAATTGGTAAGGGTAGGATATTATTGGCACCGCATGGAACAAGACGCCAAAGACTTCATACAAAAGTGTGATAAATGCCAACGCTACGCACCACTGGTACATCAATCGGTAGAGCTGCCACATTAGGTTCTGTGCCCGTGGCCATTCATGAAACGGGGGATGCACATCGTTGGGCCATCGTCGCCGACCCCCAGAAAGGTAAGATTTTTTTTTGATTTTGATTGACTATTTTTCTAAGTGGGTGGAAGCAGGTCCTTATCAGAAGATCGGCGAGCACAGAGTGGTGGATTTCTTGTGGGAAAATATAATTTTCAATTTCGGAATACCAAAAGATAGCATGCGATAATGGGCCACAATTTATCGGTGCAAAAATCACAAAGTTCCTTGAAGATTTAAAAATAAGGAGTATCACATCTTCACCCTACCATCCGAGCGCAAATGGTAAAGTGGAGTCAATGAACAAACTGATTATATAAAACCTCAAGAAAAGGTCGGAAGCGGCTAAAGGTAATTGGCTAGAGGAATTACCCGTAGTATTATTGGCATACCAAACAACGGCCAAATCGAGCACAGGAGAAACCCTTTTCATTTGTGTACGGGGAAGAATCATTAATCTCGGTGAAAGTAGGGGAACCCACCTCGAGATATTTCCATGCAGATGAAGAATCAAACAATGAAGCAATGTTAGTCAATGTGGAGCTACTCGATGAGTGTAGGGACTTGGCACATGTAAGAATGGCAGCCCAAACGCAGAGAATGGAGAAGTATTATAATCGAAGTCAACCTCTATTATTTCAAAATAGGATACTGGCCTTAAGGAAGGTAACTCCAATCACCCAGGAGCTCAACACATGGAAGCTAGGTCCAACATGGGAAGGCCCCTACCAGGTTTTAGCTGTTATCGGGAAAGGTTTATATGAATTTAAAACCAAGATGGAGAAAAGTTTCCTAGAAACTAGAATGGCGCACTTCAAAAGATATTATTGTTGATGAACATCACATGAACTGAAAGTATGTGCTGCACTCTTTTTTCCTTCGTCCAAATTTTGTCCTAGTTGGTCTTTTCTGGAAAGGTTTCTAACGATGTAGCAACAGAAAACATACTATGAAGAAAGCTCCAACATCAGTAATAATACCTTTAATAGCAAGGAACACAAGCAAAAACCCAATCTGGGACAGTTAGATAATCTTTTGCTCTATAGCAAAATTCCCACCGGAAGCTAAGCTTGCTATCGAGCAAAAGTTACCCGATCGTTCACAAGTATAAACCACTAGAGGGTTGTTAGATCCTTCGCTCGATAGCATAAATTCCTGAGGGAAAGTAAAGTGTGTTACCGAGTTAAGGATTATCTAGAAATTCATTTGTGGGATCCGCGAAGGTGCAAGGCTTCCAGTGTTCCAATTCACATTCTTCACATTTGAACACTTTGGGGGGGGGGGGGATGTGAGGATATAACAACAATGACTGCCATGTCGACTGTGAATCAAAAACCAGAAATGTAGTTGTATCATCGAGTTCGGGGATTGCGCGACCAGCCCCGTAGAAACAAGTTGTACAAGTTCCATAAGTAATGTCAATTTCTGTTTTCATCATAACAAATGCTTATGTACTTTCTGAAAATAGAAGGAATAAAATGAAGCCATTTTGTTTTTATCTTGTTTCTGGTCTGAATGATGAACTAACTTTATCATTTGAAAGTTAAACAAGTACTTCAAATGCTAGTGCCGTAATGAACATGAGACGTCCTCTTCAAGAGCACCGTAAACATAAGAGGGCCCTCTTTTATAAAAACCCTCACATTAAAGGGTTGATTTTCGAATAACTCATGCCCAGAATCAAAATTCTTTTGGTAAAAATACACCCAAGGCTTTACATAATAAGATGCAAATAGTAAAACTTGCGCAAAACGCTTAAGCAAAAAGAATAGAACGCAAAGATTAAAACTTGCATGAATGTTCAAACGAAGGATAAACTCAAACAATACTTGAGAAAAAAGATGATTTTATTTACAATAACATGCCAAAATGGCACATATACAATAATCATAAAAAGAAAAGAAAAGCTAAACTGCAGCATCTCCGGAACTTGGAGGAAGAGAAGTGTCCGTGCCCCCAGGGAAAGTGGATAGATCCGCCGATGGCTCAACATTTTTTCCTTCGCCAGCTTGGCCTTCAACATCTTCGTCCTTCACTTCCTCCTTAGTTCCCGAAGTTTTAGAACCAATACCAGAAGCAGCAGGCTCTGCCGGGCGACCATTTTTAGCAGCCAACTCACTCACGTGCCTTAGAAATTTCAACATCAAAGTCAATGATACCATCTTTGGCCTCTTTCAAGGTTTTTTCTCCTAATGCTGTACATAGCATAAGTTTTCTCAATGACCAGGGAAGCTACTTGGTGCTTAATGACTTTTCTGAGTTGGGTTACCTCGGCAGAAAGGCTTTTCCTGGTGGATCTAACAGATCTGAGGCTATCATCAAGGTCACGGACAGTTGAACCAAAGAGCCTATTATCCTCAATGGCTTTCCCATACTTTTTCTCCAGCTGGGTATGTTTCGCCTCCGCAGCAACAAGTTCTTCAGTCTTGGAGTTCAAGGCTGCCTCTAAGTTAATCAATCTTTTAGCGAAGGTAGCCTCACGATCGGATGCAGCAAGAACGACGTTATGAACTTGAACCTATTTGGCCTTACCTTCTTTAAATTGAACCCTCAGCGGGGAAATCTCTTGGCTAAGGGTCTCCACTTCTTTATTTTTTTTCTACAAATGAGCCTCCAATACTAAAACCTTAATGGCTTTGGTTTCCAGTTCTCAAAGGCGAGTGACACTTTGGTCCCGCTCTGCCAAAAGTTAATCCCGTGCGGAGGTAATATATTCCTTCTCATGAATCAACCTCTGAATTCCCTCAGAAGCAAGAAAGTTGGCCTATAAAGCAAGAACGTCAAAACTCAGAATATGTTCAGGCAAAAATAGAAGAAATAACAAATGAAGAAAAGAATGTACCGCTACGGCGTTGTGCATGGCGTTGTTTAACAAACACTCTCCCGAGAGTTCCTGAATCTTTTCCCAATCTTTCTCTGAAGCCAAAGGCTTCAGATAATTAGCAATCTCTACTGGCTGGGATAGCAAGTTGCATCCGGTAGAGACCAAAAGTGTAACAATCCTCCTCCTTTGTGGATTTTCAGAAGGGGCAGCATAATTCTACCCCAAATTCCCATGAACTGGGGACTAGGGAAAAAGAACACCTTCTTCGTGGTCAGGCATGACCGGTGGAGATGATGTAGCCGTTGCAGGTGGAAGAGTGGATGAAGGTGGAAATGACGTAGCAGTTGCTGGTGTTGGTGAAGACATAGATAAAGCTGATGGAGTTGAAGCAAGAGAAGCAGCTACAACAAACGCAGTGGTGGTTGTTGGTTGCTCATCAGCCAAGGACAGAAGGGACCCAGTACTCAGCCCCAAAATACCGGGAGCGGTGACTAGGACACGGAAGTGAGAGTTGGAATTTTCCACAATATCATATTCTCTCTGGTAGCAATCTTCCATGTTTGCTGAAATTTATCATTCCTCCGTGGAAGATTTTGGCGGAATACAGATTCATCACGTGAGCTAAAGATAGCTCCTCTCCCGTCTCTTGGCACAAACGCTGAAGATAGTCAATCATACTCCACCACAAGCACTTACTTGCGCCAAGCATACCTGATAGCGGAGGCAGAACTCTGCAATGATGGAGTCAAGCTCTTCACTCAAAGAGAACACACCGAAAGTAAATGGATACGTGTAACAATATGTAAAATACTCCTTGGGAAGGGTCACTCGCTCCGATTGATCAGGAGCAACAATATCCAAATCATGGCAGCGACAGTCTTCCTTCACAACTGGAATACTGGAAGAAGGGACGGAAGAAGGATATCTACCAATAGCCCATGTGCGAGAGTTGACGGGAATTTCTCTCCGAAGTCTTTTGTTGTAACATGACTTCTAGGAATGATGGGATCCACCGTTGGAGGAGCAACATCATCGGCTTTGTTCTTTCCCTTTGAGTAGCTAACGTTCTTTGAAGAAGAAGCCATTTGGATGAAAGAAAAGCTTTTTTGTTTGAAGAGAGTTAAAGAAAGATTTTCAAGAAAGGTTTTAGAAAACTTGGAAAATTATGGAGTATAAGGGGAGAAGGCTAATGCGTATAAGTAAACTTTTTGGTGGCTAAATTCATGGCCAAGATTATCTCGATAATCGGCAAAAGCTGTGCTGAATTATGGGATGACATGTGTTCAGGTCATTAAATACGGAGAGACGTGTGTCTAATCAACCATCAGAATCCTTCAGACGAGATCATAGTAATTCCCTCCAAAAGAGTGTTTCTACCAACTTCCCAGTGACACAAAGTTATGTCACTAGAAAGCAGGGGACTACCTGTATAGGGTAATATGCTATGTTATGTGGCCGCCCAAAAGAGGGACACGTGGAACCTAAGATGGGGGCTAGCCAAAACCGAAGGCAACATTCCGTTATGTCACCGGAAAGAATAACGCTCATAAGGAAGCAATAAATACTCTTTGCCCAGTAGCATTTAATGGATAATATTCCACATCATTAAGTACGTTTCCTGTTACAAGTAATTTGGCATTTATGCTCACCGTTATATCTTCATCAATGACCCTCATAATTGACATTAAAGAATAGCACGATCCTATGACCTCCTTTCCTAGACGTAGCTATAAATAGGAGCTTTATTATCATTGTAAGAAAATGAATTTTCTGGCAAACTAATACTACAACCTACTCAAAGCTCCAAATCAATTTTATCTTCTTATTTTTCTGTTCTTATTAGTATTGTGCCCGAAGGTATCACTACCAGAGTCTTTATTTCTGTCATTTGCATCTTCCTATCAAGGCTAAGCGTTATATATTTATTCGATTATCTTGTTATTTCAGGATCAAATTAATTAACTTGTCTAGAAATTACGTATAAATTCAACAGTACCGTTTTACGGGTAAACACTTGGTACCTGCATTTTATCTAGTTGGTAAGACCGAACTACACTTCTAGGCAAACAATGCCACTCAAAATATATACAAGGATCAACTAATCTAGCTGCAAACTTCACCAACTATCAGCGATTTGGTTTGCTTATCTGAAATAATGAGAAACTGTGCAATTTAGCCGGAGAATAGTCTGCCGCAATGCATCAATTGAGTCCTTCATTTTTAAGTTAGCTGAGTGCCATTTTTACCATATCTGCAATTACCAGTGAGCCAATTTCCAAGTCACAATTTACATAACCATGTTGCAGGCACCATTGGACACCAAAAAGTGTTGTTTGTGCTTGTGCCAGATTGTTACTAGAACATACAATTGGAATTAAATATGCCATAATCATACCACCTATATTGTCTCTAACTATCCCACCAATTCGTGCTTTTCCTTCTGAGAAGCTACCATCACTATGATCTTCACTCTGTGTTCAGGAGGTTTTAACCACTCAACAATCCTCCATTTGGGAGTAGGTTTATATCTTTCAACTATTCCACATAGTTCCATCCATGAGTTCTCAAAGTCGCAATTTTAGAAAGTTCTCCCCATAGTCATCTTAAATAACAAATATGGTGTTCCATGGTTCTCTTCCACATTTTTTTCTATTCCCCATATCTACATGCGCATAAGTGTTTCCAAATTTCCCATACAATCTCAATTGGTGTGATGTGTAGCACCGTTTTGTGCACCTTATTTTTTGGCCTAGTTTCCTGCCATTTCCTTAGCATGTAGTTAATTGACATGGCCTTCTCATCAATTCCAAAAGGTCCACCAAATTTTCTCCACATTTTGTTAGCAGCATCACCTTCCAAAAATATATGTTGATGAGTCTCCCTCTTTGTATCATTGCAACATACACAATCTGATGCAATGTTTCCTCCAAATATTCCCATGGTGTCATCAAATGGCAACGTCTTTTGTATCAATCTCCAAGCCAAGAATGATATTTTAAAAGTGATAGTTTTAGGGGTCCACCAAACAGTAGAGGTACCAGGTCCTCTACCTGTTTCCACAGAGTTATAAACTAAAAATGCGCAAGGAGACAAAGGATTTTTACGTGGAAAAATCCCACTCAAGGGGACAAAAACCACGACCTACACTTGTAGGATTTCAACTTCACTAACTTGTAATCTAGACTATTACAAGCCACTTTGAAAGGCAACCTTACAAAGACTTCTACACACTAACTTGTAATACTTATTACAAGCCACTTTGAAACTATCTAGTTACAAAGACTTTGACACATGACTAGCTTTAGCCACACAGAGATTAAGAGAGTAAAGAGTTAAAATGATTCCTAACTAGTTGCTTCTACAAAAGCTAGTAGGATACAAACAAACAAAATACAAGATTACAACTCAACTAAGGACATTATCAATACTTGATGAGTACGTTTTGTAGCCTTTAGTGGAGTTGTCTTCTTGCTCTTGAAGCTCTTGAGTCTTTAATGCTTGAGAGCACTTAATGCTTGAATATTATTTTTGTAAAGCTCAAGTCAATAAGTTTTTGTTCTTGCTTCAAGATATTATCTTCCATTCCATGTCCCAAGAAGGATGCCCAAATGTCTTGAGGATATAAGGCTCAACCACAAGGAAGTGACTCCTGCACTGCTACTACACTGTAGCGTGAGCAGTGACAACCATTCACTTTTCTGTCATAACTTTTTACAGCTGTCAAGTTGACTTGTTCTTGAATCTGTGAGTCCGATGAGGGAGCAGGTCCCTCGCTGATCCGTCCTTATTCAGTAATGAATGATCCGGAATTCCTGGAGACATAGATGACTTGTGATACTGTATGTGCATTAGGTCCTCGACCTGGTTCTTCACATAAAAGTTTGTTGAGTCATCAAAACAGAATACAACTCATCAATTTCCCCCTTTTTGATGATGACAAACTTTTATCATTGATAGGTGAATGTGATAGTGCAAACAATGAGTGACCGGGTTCCTAGCACGTTCCCCCTACCAATATGCTTCCCCCTTAAACAGTGCACAGGTAGATCAGAGTTCAGACCTGCCAATTTTAGGTTCCTAGCAAGTTCCCCCTATCAATATGCTTCCCCCTTTTGTCATCATAAAAAAACATACTCAGATAAGAAAAATGAAGGAAGTCCACGAAAGTTAACTCATGCCCCTTGTGTGCACACAACATGGTAGAAGACAGAACAGATTTCACACAAGCATCAAGTAGAACAAACAAAGACTGATTTCATTAATCACAAAAGGATGCAGAAGCATTGCAGAAGTCGGTGCTCGAAAGCTAGAGTTCTTTTGGATTTTCCAAGACAGGAGCAAACATATGGTATCCAACCCAAAGCAACAAAAAAAAACATTCATAACTGCCAACCATAACACAAAAAGAGAACAAGAGAGACAGGGAGCCTAAGGAGCACTAAGACGAGGAAGTCTTAGGGGTGGAAGCAGCGAGAGTGCGAAGAACCAAGTCCATGCGTGCATTCGCGGTGGACTGTTCCTAAAAAAGCTTCTCTTTAAGATCATCAACTTGCTGCTTCAACTCAGCATTTTCTTTGGTCAGGCGGACCACATCTGCATCAGATGCACTAGTAGAACCGGGTCCTTTATCAGAATGACCTGACACTTCCATGATGGCAATTTGCCCCTTGAGCCTCTTTATGGTGTCTTGGGCAACATTTAGAGCATTGATCATTTGGGAAATAGTAGAGTTGCTGCCCCCAGCCTTCTCAATACATTCGCACTCCTCAAGAGTGGTCTTGGTGAAGCTCTGCTTACGGGTCCCAACGCGAGGGTTGTTGAGAGGTACCTTGAAGTGTTCAAAGACCCTGGTAAGTAGGAACCCATAGGGAAGACCATGATTACCATCCTTGAGGGACACCACCTTGTCCATATGACTGATCATGAGAGCGGGCAAGTTCACCGGAGTAAAGTTGTCAAGTGCCTCAATCAGAATAAGGTAATCCCTAGATGCAACTGAGCGTCTCTCAGCTCTGGGGAGAAGAACTTTGTTTACCAACTCAAAGAGAAGTTGATAAACAGACAGCATAGCCTTCTTATGCACCCGGTCCCCATGCTGGACAGACCCAGACTTGACGATGACTTTTCGAAAGGTATTACTGCATGCATCCTTGGCGGGATCAATTGAGGAAAGACCCTCTGATGGAATTCCCAAAATGTCCCCCAAACGGACATCATCAAACACTATGTACACATTCCCCACTAATACACAAGCATGACCGTCAACAGGGAGGAAAAAGGAATCATAGAACTCTCGCACATCATCCTCATAAACTGTAGCTCCACTCACATTCAAGAGATGATCCCACTTCTGGAACTCAAGCATAGCCATGAGTTGGCTCATGCCTGGCATATCAAGAATCTCAGGATCAATAGTACGTCCTAACAACACAACTTGTCTTTGAATACTCTCCTTCCTTGTGATAAGTCGAGCAGAACCATGTTCCTTTGCAGGTACTTTGTCCTCTTCACGCTTACGTTTACTCGACACTTTCAATGACTTTCCTTTGGATTTGGCAGATACAGGAGTGTGTTTACTGACCTATTGAACACTTTTCTTCTTGATCTCTTCTGCAACCTTGACGATTGATGGCCTCACACTCTTCTTAGACACAACAGTAGTTCGACCTACTAGAGAATTGGGTTCCTCAGTAGTATCCTCGTCAACCTCCACAACAGGAATATCCTTGTCCACTGCAATGCAACCACCCTTTACCAGACGCCTCCGTTTGTGCTTGTTATCTTTCTTGCTCTTGTCTGTAGTCTAGTGGAGGGTCGCTTCACTGACGGTGTTGAAGCAGTTACTCCATGACGAAGTTTAAATCGTACACTAAGAACCATGTCATCCTCGGCATCATCTTGTGGAGGAGGGATGGATTCAAGAGGAGGAGTGTAGAAGACCTTTTTAGAAGGAGAATGAGAGGATGGGGAACCAGGTTCCTTACCAGACTTTGAGGGAGATGTATCATGGCGAGGAGATTCGAAGAGAACCATAGTCTCTTCATCCTCTATAATGGATGAGGATGTTCCTTGAGGTTTAGGAGGAGAGAAAGTACCTTCAGAGGTTTTTTCAGAAGAAAAAGCAATGATGTTTTCAGCAGCCTCTTTTTCTGGTGACTCCATGAGATGTTGAGTGTTTAGAAATGCAAAATTAATGTACTGATTCAGATCATCCTCTGAATCTTCAGAGACAGGAGAAGTTTCTGAGGCAGGAGTCCCAGATGGTGGTATAGAGGAGGACGGTAGTGAAGGGGGTTTGTCAGAGGTTAGGGTTTTTGGTGACTGTGAAGATGGTTGAGACGCGGGGAGCGAAGCTGCAGGAGATGAGGGCCCCATGGATGAAGGTTGGTAAATGGGAGCAGAGGATGACTCAGAGACAAGGGTTTGCTCCTTCGAGGGTGAGAATCCCTAATTCTCAACGAGGGTAGAGTTGAGGTCGGCAGTAATGGTAGAAGGGGAGATGTTGTCTTGGGAAGCCATTTGCACAGTTTAGACAAGGAGTGAGAGAAGGAGGGAAGGAGATTAGTAAAGCTGTTGAGTGTAGAGGGAGGTGTGTGCGTTGTGATGGAGAAGAAGAGGTTTATAGATGAAGGAGAAGAAAAGGAAACGGGTCCAATTGACGGTTTTGGAGAAATGGGAAAATGTGTAGGGAAGTTGAAGAGTGGAGGGACGGATGTGATTGATGTGTCTCTAAAAAGGTGGAGAGAAAGAAGGAGTAATGGCAGCAGTAATGAATGCATTTACTTTTTGATAGAAAGGGAAAGAGACCATATACTTACTAACCTGATGGAAGGGAACCGGGTCCCCTACTTGGTTAGTTTTTGAAAGAGAGCCTTCAGACTTTGTGTGGTCTACGATGCTGCTTCATTGAGTTCTGTAATCACCATGCGTGTCTACCTGCAACGGTATTTAGGTGAGTTAGACTTTTCCAGGAAAACACCTTAGCATCTTACCCTAAGTATAGCAATGAATCCATAAGAAAACCAGGTTCCTAATTAGATCTCAGCAAGCCCAATGCAAGTCTGTTCTTCTCGAAGTGTTCTTTTCCAAGGGCTTTGGTGAAGATATTTGTAATTTGATCTTCAGTACAACAAAATCGCATGCATATGTACCCCTTTTCAACATTGTCTCTGAGGAAGTGATGTCTCACATCAATGTGCTTACTTCTCTTGTGTTGCGCAGGGTTTTTTGCCATATTGAGTGCACTTGTGTTGTCACATAAGAGTGGAATGCTGTCAATGTACACTCCAAAATCCTCCAATTATTGTTTGATCTATAGCAGCTGAGCACAGCAGGAGGCATCAACAACATATTCTGCTTCAGCTGTGGATAGTGCTACTGAGTTTTGCTTTCTT